>JARFOC010000856.1:13081-61193 GCA_031763485.1 Osmoderma eremita | reverse complement strand
ATCAAGAAACCTAAAGATGTGTTTGAAAATATAATTTTGAAATGTTACTTTACCAATAATACGCACATATAATTTAATGAATGAAATAAAATCAAATACATTATAATATATAACTTGTGTATGTGTGTATATGTGTTCCGCCCACTTCTATCTTCTATGCCACCTTGTCCCTCCTCCTTCTCTTTCCAATACTTCTTTCAAATGACTCCTTCTTATCTCTCTCTTTTCTTACTATTTCGCTTTATTTCTGCTCACGAACTTAACTTTATCTGACTTTTGTAATTTTCAATATTTCAAATCTGTTTATTCTTTTTTATTTTCCCCCTTTACTCTCGCAACCATCCAAAATTCCTGTCATCGTCACCACGGCAATCAGATACTATTCAACGGTACTACAATGTTATCCATCGTCGAATGGAACATTCACCATACGATATCTGGCCGTCTTCAACGCCCTCGAGTTTCAGTGGTCACAACCTGGAGTCGACGAATTCCACTGGCGTGTCGTTCTTCGTATGGCAGATTCGTGATGTGATGCGTAAAACTAGTTCGAAAACCCTTCTGTTGTGTAGTGTAGTGTTATGTATCATAGTTTGTGTTAATTTACAAGTTATAAAACGATAAAGTATTTTTTTTATTCAGTAACATTTTTTATGCCCATTTCTTGTCGCTGGCTGGACTTATATTACCCTTCTCTCCTACCAAACAGATACCGTCTTTACCGGTTGAGCCACGGGATATTAAGGGAATCTTCAATGTTGAATTTCAAACGCGAATCTTATAGGTGGCAGTCTTTCGCTTATCGATTATCCCAGTTGATCAACGTTTGATGATAGCGATCGCTTCCTGGCGTACAAACCTTTACAATAACAATAAAACGACAAGATGTTCTGAAAACATCATTGCAATATGTATATATAGTATGTTAGTTAATTAATTCGAAATATTAACCATTAAAGCTAATATATATACAACGTAATATGATTCGTGCTGGAGATCCACACATTCTAGAGACGCTGGTTTCGAGTAGCAGTATAATTAATGGGTGTGGATTGTAATATGTTGAAACTCTACGCTTGTTACATTGACTTTAGTAAACGATAATGTAATACATGTGAATAAACGTATTTCCTACATATGTAAACAATTATCAGAATATCTTGTAGCTCGTATAAAGTTAGTTAAAGTGTAGTCAAGAAAAGTTCTGATGCGTAATAATTGCCAGAGTAATTATATGTACTGTACAAGGCATAAATCATTTTCCTGCATGCTGTTGAAGTTTAGATGAGCTGTTTTAAGTAATTTAATTAAAAAAACAATGTTGTATAGCGATATTATCACTACAGTATATTATTTCCTTTTTCCTAGAAAGCAGTGGAGCGCAAGTACACAGAATGTCAACGTTAAACGTACTGAATATTTTAATTTATATAAGGTGTCTTATAAAAAAAGATGAGTCCGTAGCGCCTTTATTTACAGGCAGATTTTCATAATTGGGACGGAAAATTATATGGCTGGATGTAGGCTATAAAATCAGCTGATAAAATTATTTATAGCCCTTAAAGCGTTTTAGGGTTTTAGGGCCAAGTTTTTTTAAATTGGTCTATACTGTTTTTCTTTGATTCTGATGGAGAATTTTTTTCTGTAAACAACAACGTATCACAAGCATACCCTTACATAAGAATAATTTCACAAAGTAAAAAAATAATTATTTAGTGGTGTGTAAAAATACCACTAGCATTGGAAACAAATGAGGAGCACCAAGCGGGAATCAAAATGCATTGCGGTGCTACAATGTGATAACTTAGTAAATCAAGTTACCTGGAAAAAACAAATATCTCGCGGTCTGTCAAGTTGATTTTTTTTCTAAAATGAACGAACAGCGTTTAGATATGCTTCGAGTTTATTTTGCATGCGGTGATATTACCCACTTATCGAACTGCAAAACTTTATTCGCCGCGTTATCCAAACAGAGATCGTCCAAATTGATCAAAATTTCAACGATTACTGAATAATTTACAGATCTATGGCGCTTGGTGCTCGGAATTTGTTTCCAATACTAATAATACTTTACACACGATCAAATAATTATTTTGTTACTTTTTTGAAATTACTCTTATGTGAAGATATACTTGTGATACACAGTTGTTTTCAGAAAAAAATTCTATATGATAATCATGAGAAACAAAACAGTATAGTCTGATTTAAAAAAAAAATTAGACTCTAAAACTTTAAAACGCTTCAGGGTTATAAATAATTTTATAAGTTCATTTTATAACGTACATCCAGCCATTTAATTTTCGGTTTCAATTATTAAAATCGGCCAATAAATAAAGGCGGCACGGACTGGTCTTTTTTTATAAGACGCCCGTATATTTAAAATTTGCATTTTACTACATTATTTTTTTATTGTAGGTACAGTGATTCACAAAAGTGTTCATACAGACCATATTTTCTAGATGAATTGGCAACATATATTAATGAAATAAAAGATATAGATCTATAGAAGCTAATTAAATTTTATAGTAGATTTATTGACAAATGTAATCTTATCTACACAGAAAAAATAACTATTACAAAACGCGGCGCACAAAAGTCGTCATACGTTAACTAACAATAAGACACATTTTAGACTTATAAAAATAACCCTAAAGCTATTTAATATTTCGTGGTGCCTCCATTAGTATTTATGAACAGATAATTTATAAATTATCTGTTCCTTCCGCTGGAATCTTAGACCCAAAGCTGTTCTAAGGCTGCATATGTCTGTTATTATGGACCGCACTTCTGGAACTCGTATGCGCTGGTCTAGATATGTTCAACTAGGTTCAAATCCGGTGCCTGAGGAGGATGACCAACGGTTTTGAGGACATTATAACGTATCCACTATTTCACGTTATGGGTAGCGTGCTTAGGGTCATTGTCTTGTTACAGTATCCAATGCCTACCAAGATCTAAGCGATCAACGCCGGATAGCAAGTTAGCGCGCCATATTTCAATATATTTCATTTGATTCAGAATACCCTCAATAAAATATAAATTTCCTACCACAGCCGGCGCCTTCGAACCTCAAACGATGACACCGCCACCTCCATGGTTCATTGCTTGTGTCATACGCTTAAGGTTTAACTCCTCATTAATCTACCTCCAAACTTTACTTCGCCTATCACACCCGTAAGTATTGAACTTGTTCTCATCAGTAAACAATACCTTTTTCTAAAAATCAGCAGTTTCGTTTTTATACTTAAAGCCATAAGTTAAACGTTTTTGTTGATTCACTTTTGGAATTAAAGGCTTTCTTTTAGGCGTTTTTCCATCATAACTGTTAAGGACTGATAGTGTTTTTTTTGCGTGCAAGAAAAAACAGACAACAACCGGAGACCCGTTCGTATCGAGGACAGTTGACAGGCTGCAACCGCCTGCAGAGCCGCGCGCCCGCTTGCTGCCTACCTGCTACCGCACCTGTGCACTAACCGCGATGCCAGAAACGTGTGCATATATAAGGGGCTGAGTACGAAGAGAAGTTGGAAAGGTATCCCAGTGTGCTTTCGCTTATACGCAAAGGTCCAACAGCGCCACAGCACGTGTACGGTGCTATACGGACATATACATCAAAGGTGCACATAGACATAATAAAGTCCTCCTCAAAGACTTAAATATATGAAATACACACATTTTATTTTTACAATTATACTTGTTCTGTCTGTATGAAGATTTAGTTTAACAATATACTATTTAAACGCAATCAACTACCTCTTTTGTGTTTTCTCACCGCCAAATCGTTCTGCAAACTAGTAGAACCCTAACAGTAACCATTATTTGTTAATAATATTTTGGCCACATTATTGGCGTGTACTATTTTATTAGTAGGTGTTGCCACCCCGGGCACTAAAGTCGGAGCGTTTTTTTTTGGTTTTTTTAACTTTTTTTTTTATTAACGAACGGATATCACGGTTACTTAACACTTTTGGTCTTCCGGATCTGGGTTTGCTACAAATATTACTGGTTTCTCTATACCTTCTTAAGATCGACTGTACCGTAGCTCTGCATTTTCTTATAGTCATCCTAAGATTTCATCTTCCCGGTGTAACTATTAAAGTTAGTATTTCAACACATGTTTCTCTTCTTTTATTATTCATAATCAACTACAATTAAAACAGCACTATTATTCCACCTGTTTCATTAGCTCAAGAGATGTCAATAACACTAAAAACAATTGTTACACATGTCACTTAATTCAATTTTTATTGACACGCGCTTAGTTTGCTTAATACCTTAATAAGATTACTTTTACTAACAAATCTCTCATGAAAGACGAAAGATAAATCAGCTTCATAGATTTATATTTTTATTTCATTAAATAGCTACAAAATATGGTCTGTAGGAATACTTTTGTGACTAGCTGTACATAACTACAGACGTTAGCAGTAGTATTCAGTAAATGTTCAAGGTTGTCAGTTTGACGAGATGGTCTATTCTATTGGAGTAGGATTTGAGATCATAAGCTTTTTAAAAGTAATACGTGTGGGTTGCAGCTCGCCATTTTAATCAAAATAATCCCCACAAAATATGTCTGCGAAGTAATAGATCTAATGTTGCCATTTTAATCTGACTTTAGAAAATTTATGAACTAAGATTATCTGCGATGCATTGACGGCTGAAAGCTTACAAAACGCACGTAGGTGAGTTTGAGCAACCACTTCCAACTAACCATGAAATAAATATTCACCCTTTTGTAACTAGGTTATCGTTTGTGTCTTCTACCTTAGCATAAATAGGTATTTTTCCGTTTCTTCTGTTGTGTACCTTACAATTTTACTAGTTATCTTAAAAAGCTGATTTCTCGAAAAGGATTCCGTCGGTTTCAAAAATTCGTACATCGTAATATCGAAAATTGCGTACGCTTTTGAAGGGTGTATCACGTATTACGACGTTGAAGACACGAAAAAGCAAATGAAAACTATGTAGAAGATACAACAACTACAAGAACTACAAGTGCTACAAGAGACATAAAGACAAAAGCGAGAAAGCACAAGAAGATCATATAGCTTTAGAAATTATTAAATGGATAGAAACACAACTCAGGAAAAACGCAAGATACAGCCGATAAACGGATAACATACACATCATGAGAACCTTAACAGGAAGGAATACTGAAATGGGGGATACATAGTTAGGTCAAAAGGGAATACACTTATAGTATGCATGCTAAAGGCAGGGAGAAGGGGAGTGGAAGACCAAGGACGTCATGGATGGTATAAATAGAAGAACTGTCAAGGAGGAGAAGTAAACTTTAATAGAAATGAAGCGAGGGACCGGAAGACATGGAAGAAATCGTACCGCTTCCATTAAAAAGTGACGTGTTAGCGATGTTATGCATAAAAGATTGATTTTTAAATATTCAGTGTATTTTAGTGGACATCCAGTATACCTACATTATTGAAATTGAAGCTAGGCAAATGATTAAATTATTCTGATAAGACAAAATCGCTGCATGGTAGACATTACAGTATTACATATAATCGTATAGCGTACTATAAAACAATTGTATGGTAACTAAAAAGAAATTTCGCAATAATATCATGAATTTTTTCTTCTTTCTTTAAGTTTTTACAAAGTTGTTGACAATTTTACGATGGCACTGCACACGGCTTTTATCGTCGCAACTGAAATTTCTTCCCTCAGGTTCTTAAAATATTAAAACCTGATCCCGTTTTCCCCCCGTCTTCACGGTAAATTCCCGGAAAGTTTCAACTATGTTAAAAATTACGCCGTTTCATAAAACTTCTTATTTATCTTTCAGAACGTTGTCGTCGCCGTTCGGGAATGACTTCCATCGAGTCGCGACGTTGAGACAACAAGCGTAGGGTGCTTTAAAAATCCGTATAACTTCACACCTCTCCCCTTCACTTCTCTCGTCCACCACCATCCCTTAGCTAGCTCCCTGGCCAATCCCCCGTAAAATATTATAACGTCCGAAGTTTGCGCGAAGCGAACTTCACAAGTGCGGTTAAGAGAAGCAGTACATCTGATAAATAACGGTTTCCGGCGGAATTATATTTCCAGGAGATTCCGAGGGCGCGACGAGCTGATATCGCGTCAGATTATATATACCAGTGGCGTTTGTTTCGTTCGGACGAGGGACGACAAAGGAAAATTATTACGGCTACACTACTTTGTGAAATTTAATTTGGCCGCGGGAGGTCGTTAATGCCAACCTCCCGCCTCGAACTCGCGCGGACTGGTCTCGCGCCGTAAATTACGCGAAGAAACGAAATTTCAAAGTTGCCGCGTAATGGACTTTCATATAGAAGGAAGTTTTCTTTTTCTCTACGGTTTTAGCTGTGACGTTCGGGGAAGAGGATAATTAAACTCGCTGGAGAGTTGTAATTAAAGTTAGTTCGTTAGTTTATATGTCGTGAGTGGCGTCCTTTGAAATATTAAAAAGAAGAGGCGTGGAATAAATAAATGGACTTAGGGACATACCGAAATATATATAAAAGCCAGATTTTGGATAAGAAAACGTGAAATGACTTTGGAAGTAACTTTGTAAAGAAGTTGGGAGGATAATCTAACATATCTACTGCGAGTGATGCTTCTATTCTGCTGTAGAATTTCTATATATGTAATATGCCGTGAGCAAGCATCTACTGCTTCTTGCAGGTGACTGGAATTCTCCATGAGTATATCTAGATATCTTCATGGTCCTGGCATTTTCAAATCTTTGTACTTCGAATGTGCCCTTAGTGAACTTGAATACGCATGTATTGTTTGATATCCGATATATGCTTCATATAGGTTATTGGTTAATGCTTGATCACACCCATACGATGATTTTTGAAATTTCTGTCTTCTCAAATTGATGGTGTCTTTCCTCCAGTCGGTATCAATCAACTTGAGTAGTAGAAATCACCATTGTGCGAAGTTGACATTCAATCTTTTACAAAACCAGGTGGATTGTGAATTTTTACTTAGTATAATTAATTTTTGCGTACGTACAATACCTAATAGACATAGGTCTACATTTCGCCTCCTTTTTCAAGAACAAACATACTCCAACGTACACCGATCACAGTTATGTGCCGCAATGCTAATATGTTAGTGGCTAATATAGTTTAAATAGTTGGCAAGTTTGAATAGCTTAAGAATTCAAATATTTATTATTTTTACAATTTGTTTTTTGGTTGTTCTTCATATTATCGGTGGGGCTTCTTGAGTGTGTTGTGGAGGATATTGCATATCCTTCGACAAGTATTGGATGAAGGATGAAGGCATGGATGAAGGCACTTACCCTAAAGAGCTATAGCTTTCGAAAATAATACCCATATTAAAAAAGGCGAAAGCACAATCCAAGCAACTATGGACCCATAGCTATAGTACCCACTTTTTCTAAAATCATTGAGGTGGCAATTAAAGCAAGCTTCTTGGAAAAGAATTATGTGCTCACCAGATATCAGCATGGGTACAGAAAGCGAAGGTCTACGACAACAATTATTCTAGACCTAGTGCGGGAGGTGACGACAGCATTTGACGATGGGGATGATCTAGTACTGACTTGCTGTGATCTTACAAAAGCGTTCGACAGTGCAGATTACAATGCGTTGCTGGAGAAGCTTCATTTCTATGGGACCCGAGGGAAAACATATGAATTACTAAAATCGTACCTAACAAATAACAATCTATGAAGGCACAAGATCGAAACCCGTTAAAATAGATAAGAGTGTACCACAACGATCTGTGTTGGGACCCTTACTATTTGTCTTATATATCAAAGATATCCCAGGAAATGTAGGCTGTATCGGCTTATGTTTATTTGCTGACGATACCTCAATAGTAGCACGTGGTCCAACAGTAGAGATCGCTTTGAACAAAGCAGAAACGGCATTGTTAGGGGCATATGAATGGTTAATGGGTAATTTAAGTAAAACAAAGGCACAAAAGTTAATATTTACCATGAAACAGCTCCCAGAGGATGCCAAAAAGCAGTTCTATATTGCCCAATTTGAATCACCAACAGCATGTCAACGAATTAACAAAAAAGTTCGCCGTGGCAATTTATGCGATAAGACGAATGAAGGACATATCACGATTAATATACATATTTGACGAATATTTTAATATGAAATTTTACTATGTTGCCATGTACCATGTACAAGTAATTTAAATATTTTATGTTGTAATAGTTCCCTATACATATATATATTTTTTCGCTCTCTCTATTTTTAATTTGTTTGATAATGCCAATGCATATATTATACTATACGAAAATAAAAAATCTTAATCATGGGGTTATCCTTAACATGTAATTTATGTTTTTTATTATCCTATAATTGAGAATATTCTTGTTGAATAATAAAGATTGTTATATTGTTCTAACGTTACTGTCATTCCACTGGTGAAGGGTAATCATCTAAAGTTCTGCCTTATGGTTTTCCCAAAAAAACTAGTGTGTTCACAGCAGAAGCAACTGCCATAGAAATAATTTTTCATTTGGAGGAAGAAATTTTAGCATCTTTACAGGTGCTGAAATTGTCCTAATAAGTCCCTATAACCTTTATCAGTCATCTCCTCTTTTCACCGAATTTTTTCTCCTAGATGACACAATTAAATTACACAGAATACGGCAAATTCACAAACTTTGTTTGCGTTAAAGGACATTCACAGATTCATTATAACGAGGTAGCAGACAATTTGTTAAGGCAGCGTGCTACAAAGTGCAAACAGTTAATGTAACTGTACCATATTTTGGTATCTTAGTGATATTAAACGCTTCTGATAAACCCACTACTAAGTTTTATAAATGGAGTTGTTCAATTTGCGCCAAGAGCCAGTGGCGGAGGTATAAAAGTTTACACATAAAATAATGGTCAGAAATAAATTATAATATGTACGCAAACACTTACCGTCTTAAGAGCCTTCCGTGAAATCACAAAGTGATTAACATCTGTTATATATTTGCGACATTGGATATGTTTCCACAGTCGTTTCAGCAAATCGAGTCCGGGATGAGAAAAAGGTGTGTTTATATGCAGAAAACGAACATTCAACATCTAGCGACGTTATATTTGCGTAATTAAAATAATCTTTGGTGCAACCTAACGCTGGTGTTGACACACAAATTTGTCTTTCTGTCAACATCGTAATCTTTCTTTAAAACACTTTCAAACCTTTCTAGAACACAAACATTTTTTGCGTCTTCTACCGCACATAGCTGTGCGTGAACACGTTGCACTATTTGCAGAGATTCCACTAACGGCACCGAGGGATTTTGTAATTCTTCTATTGCCTCTATTGTCCAAAGTAATTGTTCTGAAAAGTTTTTGAATCCGTTTTAACCTAACTTTAAATTTAACGATGCCCGACTTGGTAATTTGCAGTCTGGATATGTATTCCAATCGAAGATGTGCTTCGTTGGCTAGTGAATGAAACGTGAATTACATAAAATAAAGGTATCACATACTACACGTTGAATTTTAACTCCATCATAATTTAGGTCCGGCATTTCTGATATAAATTGTGTAACTTTGTACAACATGGTCGTTTTTCGCGACGTTGGTAATATTTGGTGGAACCACGAAATAGTATTTACGGCAACGTACAAGTATACACAACAGATCTCGTTGAGGTTCGCAGTTATACTGAAGATTGTACCGAATCCCCGCCACTTCCCGTTGGCTCGAGTGAGCAACTCCAGCTATGAGGAAGTCCCAGAAATTATTATTTGCTCTTTCCGATCATCAAGAAAGAGCGCTGGTGTAATAACATCCTAGTTACCTAAATGATAAATTGTTCAGCCGTCTATTAGACATGGACGTGTTATTACCAGCTAATGTTAATGGATCACTTTATTGCCGTGGAAAAGGTGCAAATCTATTACAGAAGTACATAAACACATGTGTGATATTAATCTCATTATATAGCCGTAAAAAAACTTTGTAAACTCACTTGGGTGGGCATTCCTTTCTTTCCAGAGGCCTACCTGTCTATTTGCCTTTTTTGTGTCATCCGACCGGTCTCCAGTGTGAAAAGTCTTGTTTACCGTTTCATCCATTCGTTTAGTCAGGTTAATGGCGACTTCTCAATAATACTGCATTACATTAGATTAGTATTGAAAAAGAAAATCCTACTTTTAATACGATTGTTATTGTTTAAATGAAATCGTGTCATAAGGCTTTTAGGTTTACCACTAAGGTTAAAATAAGACTGCTCTTTAATTTTTATTCTGTGGACATTGAAGTGACCGTAAGAACTTAACAATGAGATTATAATATGAGAATGTAGAAAAGGTTTTGAGAAAGTATAATGAATTCTAGGCACCTTTCGATGCCTTCGCGCTGTTTAACATTAGTAATATCAATTGGATAGACGTTAAATAAAGAGATTTTCCTCATTTGTACTAACCAGTGAATAAAATCTGTTGCAGAAAATTTTGGCGTTTTCTCTGCCAATTAGTTCTTTAGCTTGATCCCGATTTTTTATGTATCTCTTCTACATACGCATTTGTTGTTAATATGTGACTTTCCCTGTACTATATCTACACTTTA
Source organism: Osmoderma eremita (assembly GCA_031763485.1). Classification (NCBI taxonomy): domain Eukaryota; kingdom Metazoa; phylum Arthropoda; class Insecta; order Coleoptera; family Scarabaeidae; genus Osmoderma; species Osmoderma eremita. The sequence continues at coordinate 50,649 of JARFOC010000856.1, read as the reverse complement.
CCTTTAATTTTTTATGGTTTTGTGAACTACACTTTCTTTTCTTTGCTCTATTTATTTCTTTTTCGTCCATATTTTCTTTATAATTCAACTTCACAAACTAAAACAGTGTATAAGTGGTTATGATTATAGCGGTTTTGTTAAATGTGCAAATAGGCTGAGCAGTACACTGAAAAACCCATTTGGTTGAGACAACAAAATTTTGCTACGTTTAAATACGGCAAACAAATATGTTTTTTGAAATAAATAATTTGGTTGATTCAGATCACTTGCTCTAAATATGGTACATTTTGTTAACCTAACTGCAATGTCTTATTCAAATGTAGAGTTTAGTGATAGCAATTATATAAAATAATAGAAACAATTAAATATTTTTTCCATCTAACTAAGCATATTTATTTGTCCTAATTACTTACCACGTTCTTATCTGCTGTTTAATTTAGTTCAGCCAAACCACTATTTTTCTCAGTTCAATTATATATTAGCTTTGTTCAAACAACGGTTGGCAATCGTTATAAACGACCAGGAGCATGTGCACTATAAAATTAACGTTCAAACAGGCATAAATTTGACAAATAGTTGGTTGTTCATTCTGAGGCACTGACTAGTTGGTAATCAATCAGCAACCATTAGTATAATTTCGGATTTTGGAAGCAATTTTTAATTTCTAGACCTGCGCATTGGAGTATACAATTGCCAAACAAGGTGAGTTAGCGCATGATTAGAATTATTTAGGTTAGAATATTCTGTTTTTTATCACTGCTTTATTTTTAATTGATGTCGGACATTGAAAGTAGTGATTCCAATGACGGCGCTTGCTCAAACGAGTAGTTCCAACGATAATGAAGATTTACTACGAGTACCTAGAAGAAAATCGAAAAATGAATATTTTGTGAAGCGAACCGTGCCACAATACAGTGAAAGAGACTTCTTGGAACACTTTCGTGTTAGCCGCTTTGTAGCTAACAACATTGCACACCTTTTTGCCATTTCAAATTATGTTAATCATTATGTGGGACAATATGGTAAATTAAGTGCATATTGTGTTCCTTTAGAGATGTGGCAGATCGATTTTCGATATCAACTGGTTCGCTTTTAATATTGTAAAAAGTGATATACTTGTTAAGTAATATGTCAAACAATATTATCAAGTGGCCTAGAGAAAAAGAGCTGAATGAAACAGAAAGCCATTTTAAAGAGAATGGATTCCTGGGTGTCATCGGAGTAATCGACGGAACCCACATAAAGATTGATCGACCCAGTGATGACCCAGATTCTCTCTTTTTTTTTAATAGATAGCATTATTTTTTTACACACGTGAGTTGCATTTCGTGAATGTTATTATGATTTTTTTAGGTATTTATTTAAATGTTTACACATGCAAAAAGTATGTGATCATCAAAGAAAAATACATGACGTATTTATTCAATTTCCTGCATCAGTTCACCATAGTAGGGTGTTTCGTGCATCTCCACTCTTCCCAGAGCTGGCACACAACTGTGAGGACAAATATATTGTAGGGGACAGTAGTTATCCATGCCTCCGTCATTTGTTAATCCCTTATAAGGATCAACGATTTATGACAAATTGACAGCAAAATTTTAAACAGAAGCTTACAGAAAACCGATATGTTATCGAGGCATAGGCATTTTGAATAAAATTTAAGCGGCAACTTTACCATGTGAAGTTAAGAAAAATACCAAGTATCGTGCAGAGCATGTTGTGTTTTACCATAACTTTGCTCCTGATGGTGAATTTGCCCAATTTATTAGTTAACAACGTAGTACCAAATCCTGCTTTACCAAATTAAAACCAAGATATAGGTAAAAATAGAGAAGCTGTGGTGTTCCAACTAAAAAGCAGAGACTCGTGTAAAGTACCATTCAAAAACGATGCTATCTTACCTTGCTTTATTTATTCATACTACTTGTAAGCGGACTTACAAATTCAAGCTCAACCGCGAACAAAAAAACTAGAGGTAAAGCTCATACGCGGTCGTTGTCACCCCAGACGCACTTGTCAAAAATACAGAGACAAGTCTGGATGTAAATGTGTTCGATTGTTTAATCAGTTGCCTCAGAAACTACAGAAACAACCGGTTCATATAGTTAAAACAACATTACAAAAGGTCTGATGAACGAATCTCTTTATACATTGACAGACCTTTTCAATGAAAATAAGAAATACCCTAAACTCAGTGTTATTGAAGTGGTGGTCTGTGTGGTGCATACGTCCCAGAGTGCTGTGTCTAACATTATTTTCTTTCAAAGATCCTGCTGAGCATGACAACTCAAATACATGCAGGTGAGGGTATTTTTTATATTTAATATTTGAAGCCACAGATTTTTTTAATACTATACAGTTTTTGAAATTTAATTATTCATTAATCATATACTATCCATTTTCATCTTAGTTGCGAGCGTAGTGGGAGATGCATATTTCTATGTAATAATAGTGTACCGCTTATCCCACTACCACCATATCCTCGAGCAGCAGGGAGTATGTGGTTGTAAAAACAAACCTAAAACTTCCGCATAATAGTTATTACATTTGCAAAGCATATAGATCATAGGAAAGTAATAGATAACACTTCGAACAACTTATACGACTTTCGAAATCTTTGCTAAAGTCCAACGCCCATACGACGATCATAAATCTATTCCCACAAAAATTCGTTCGCATTCTCTAGAAGCATAAAGCCAGCAAATAGAATCACTTTCCAGTTTCAGACGGAAGTTATCGCATCTGCTATCGATTTGAGATTCCGGCCCTTACCTTATGCATTTGAACGGATAACTCGTGTACGTTTCGCGTTTAATGGCGTCGACCCCATAAATCTCGACGAGAGATACTCGTACTTCCTTAAAGGTGCCCGTAACGCAGTGATTCAGGACCAACTACCGCTCCCTTTAGCATGAAAACTTTATTATCTACATAATTACGGCCACTAATTGCCTAATTTTGAGTTATAAACGGGGCAGTAACCGACCGGGAGTATTAATTGTAGCTTACTCTAGGGTTTACACGGGAAATATCTTATGTTCAGATGTATAATACAATTTTATAGATTCGGAATTGCTCTTTCAAAGTCGTCGTGGGTGCATTTTATTTGGAACATGTGGCAATTAGAGAATTTTTAAAGGTAATCTGTTGAGGCCGTAAAGAAAATTAATGGGTAATTAATGTCACTTTAACTGCTCCATTTATTGATCTCGTATTTTAAACTGGCCATTCCCCAAGTTGCCTGGACTAAATCGAATTTATGGAATGGACTACTGTTTGTGAAACTACTATATATAATGTTTGTAAATGAACTTATCAGAGCAAAAGTAATAGAACTTACTTACTGCTCTTTTTCAGATCAAAAAAAGTATCATTTAGCTTGCGAACTGTTTGAAACAGATATTGCAAATGCTAGAAACATTTACATTAGGAAAAAAAGAGAAGTTATGTTAGTATTTATTATTTAACTATATGAAGGTTGTTGTGAAGAGTAAGTAAATAAAAGGATAAATAGAAACGAAAATGAAGTAAACAATATTGAAGATGTACCAATGAAATATAAAAGTAATTTAAGAAGATGGCTATAAAGAAATTGTAAGGTATTAAGCCAATACTAAAAACAAGCACCTCTCTAATATACTCCGTTGTTCTAACAACCAAATTTATGTTCTAAGAAAGAGAAATTGAATATTGGAATAAAGGACAACAATTTGAGACACCCTATCAACGATGAATATTAGTTAAAAGCCCATCAGTAAAGAAGGTTGACGAACTTCTAAATCTTAGTAGGAATTACCTTCGTACAATAATAGGACCCTTAACAAGACACTGAAAGGACACCTACATACAATTGGAGTTCAAATTGAGAACCCAAGCTGTCGACTGTGTGGGGGGCAATAAAGAATGTGAATGTATGGCCTTAGGCTCTGAAAGAGAGGCAATCTCTGGGAAACCAAGATTGAATCCAGAAGACTATATAGGCCAACCGACTAAGAGCCAATTGGTACAGGGCGCAAGGATTTGGGAGTAGTACATGGGTACAAAAATGGGAGGCAAATATAAAGAGCCAAGAGACTGAAGTGTTTCCGGAGACTTATGTCAGACGGCTCCAATAAGAGGAAAGAAATGCAAAAAAAAACATTGGAAAACCTTCCAAGTTCTAATAAAATAAAATAAAAAGATCTTTATATCTCTCCCATTTCAAATTGGCAGAAACATGAGCGATATGCAGATCTAGAGAAAATAAATTAAACAAACAATGATGGAACAAAGACCAATTTCAAGTCAAAATATGTTATTTTTGTACCATCAACAGTTGTTACTAGTTTAGTTTATTTTTGCAATTCATTTTTTAACATAGTCCCCTTTCAGCTCGATACACTTGGCTCATCGATATCCCAACTTTTCAAGCCCTCCAACAATGCGTCGTCAAATCTGCCTAATCACTAAGTATAATACTGCCCTGTGATCGTTTTTCCTTTTCCAAATAGTCGGTGGAGATTATGCATTTTAAAATCCGGGAAAGGCTGGCCATGAACTTTCCGGCCGATGAAACCACCTTAGCCTTTTTTGGTGCGCGTTTGGCCGGTGAAGTCCACTGTTTTGACTGTTTCTTCATTTCTGGGCTATAATGAAGGATCCAAGTTTCATCAAGAGTCACGAAACGGCGAAGAAACTCACTGGGATTACACGTAACCAGGTCTAAGCACTGCTTCGAAGTAGTCACAATGAAGGATGTCACTAAACGTTGGTATAAAGATTTGACGTCAGTGACGTCGTTTGAGATGATCAGGCTATAGTACCACAATAGAGAAACATCTTAAAAAGCTGATTCGAAGCAGTGAAGGAAAGAAGGAGAAATACTGAAGCCAAAAGTCAAATTTTAAATATTAGGGGGTAACTGTCAACAGGACAGAAGTGAAATCTCAAAGAACTGAAGGAAAATCGATAATTAGAGTCTGTGAAACAAATGAAAAAACATACACAAGTAAACAACTTTTAAGGAAAGCTAACACAAAGATGCGCAGAGCCTTGCCAAGATCTATATATTTCGAATTATGTCCCATAGATGTTGATGCTAACGAAAGAATAACCAAAAGTAGATCACACATAAGAAAGCAAAATGATAAGGGCTATGCTGAGATAAAGATGATGTGTGCAAAAGACGATTAAACAGAGAAATGTCGGAATAATTTAATAGACAAAACACGTAGTGGAGAGAATAAAATGGCTAGGACCATCTTCAAGAAAAAGTCCGGGCTGAGGCAACGTGATATATGGGAAGAAATAGTGCAAGAACAAAATGGAAAGACGAAGTGGACGAGCCATACCATCTTACGCCTAACAAATGTTGTTTCATGCAATTTTTATATATCTCTGTACTGAGGATTAACAGCTAAACAACTGCTTGATCTTAAATTCTACAAACTTGATAAGTATTCGTTGATAAGTATGCGAGTAGATATCTTATCAACATTTGATGCAGAATAACTAAATACTCTTTTTTGTTTTCTAGTTCAAAATCTTATAATTTTTGATCAAACCAGTCTAGATAGAGTTCAAATTGCTAACTTTTCCAAAATCATTTTACGTTAATAAAACTGTGTTTTTGTTTCCTGAAAATTTTTGATTAAGTGTATTAATGTCTGTATAGTTCCTTGGATTTGTAATGCACTAACTAGGTCAATAGTGTTACTTTAGGAATATGTTAAGACCAATTCACCCAGGCTGTCGCAGATAGAGAACCTATTTTTGAAACCTTATTTATAATTTCGAATCGATTTCTTCACAAAATCATCTAGGTTACTTTTCAGCAATCCCAGATTCTTGTTGTAAGTATATTCTTTACTGCCTGATTCAGAGTGTTGATGATGTCCATTACCTTTCTGCCGTCTTCCATAAAGTCTTCTGCGCCTTTATTACCAAATGGTTGCATTTCCTTTGAAGCTCATCTGTAGCACAATTTGTATGGAGAAATAACAATTGACCTGATTTATGTTTGACTTCAAACGCAATGTTCGATAAGATAATCAAATAAAATATGTAGTTTGCGAGTATTTATACAATTTTTGTGGGGTGTTATACTATATTAAACATTTTATTACATGCTCTTACGTCACGATCCAACAATATGGAACTTAGCTCATATCCTTGCTTGCTCGGCTTTGTGGTAACATTGCCGGCACTTTAATAATGAATTTTGTTACTCTAAGTCTCTGAAATTCTTCTTTCTGATATATGCAAAATATTCAGAACTTCTCGGAAACCCTCCATCTTCGTACAGCAGTTGAACGTGCTCCAAATATGAAGCGGACAGAAAGTTAAACTACACTAAACTGGGAGTAGAGCAGCAAACCAGAGCCAGTTAGGAAGAAAGAGATGGGAGAAGAATAAATTACGAATAGTTTCCGAACAATACACGTCTGTGTGTGCGACTCGTATCCCAGATGCATATGCGAAGAGGGAAAGAGACTGTACGACTTGAGAAAGAGAAGGGTGGAAGCAGTGAAGAGGCATGAATTATGAAATTTCACAAAGAATTCCTATCCCCTTTTCTTTTCGAGTGGGCGGGCGCATAACATTGTTGGTTTTATATACCACCCTCGAAAAGACGAGCAGAGATTCGACTCTATCTTACCGGATCCGTTTACATTTCGCGTTCAATAACCAGAAAAATGAGAAGGAAAGTTTCTAGGACGAAACGTACCGTACTCTACGGACGTAGCGTTCGTTTTGCTAGATTTCGCTGGGGCAAATCTGGTTTAAGATGTATGCCGGCGAAAGATCTAAATGGAGAAGGACGGAGAGAGATTTCCGACGTCGACCAATCGTAAATCTGAGCTGACAAGGGACCGGTGTAACATTAGCATTAACCAAAATTCAATGGTTGGCAAATTTCATTGAAATTTAGAATCCACGGACTTTTCGAATAACAGGTTTGTGGGTTATTTTCAGACAGGAAACGGGATGATTTGCATAAAAACTATTTATGTCAAGGAAGCGGTGTGATTTTGATATTTTATGCGAGGTTCATGCGAAGTTCTTATGTTAAAAAGAGGGACCACTAAATTGACATGAGAACTGGAAGAAGCTTCCGCATTTGCATTTTTCAATTAGGTTTATTTACACTTCCGCTCGCTAAGATTTGGGCACCTTTATTTTATTGCACTATTTACAGAAGATTTGGTTCAGGAACTGCATTTACGTTCTTTGAATAGTTATAAGCAAAAAAAGTCACACAAAAGTTGCATAAATAATATAATTTAAATTAGGTGCCTTATTTCTTGGAATAACGGAATTATGTTATTTTCTCATAAAAAGCATCGTTGCAATAAAAGTAACAATCGAATGCGAAGAAATAATGCCTGTGTTTACTTCAATAATTTATTCTAACAAATTTCTAGAACAAGTTTGACTGTAAGCCATTGTTTCGTGTTCCTCATCTTGTGTGATTAGTTGCGTTACTGTTGCAGAAACAAAAAGAATTGGGTATAGAAAAACGGGCGTTTAAAATCGCCTAGCATAAAGCTGACAAAGGTAACTGAGAAATTGACAAATCACTTCGCCATATAGATTATAGCGTTAAAAAATATCGGGAAAGTGGTAGTTTGGAAACTAGAAAACGAAGTGGAGGACCAAGAGAGACAACGTCTACTAAACCAGTAATAGCAGCAGCCCCAGAAATCAATGATGCTAGTCAGTAGCGGGTAAGCATTTCTATAGTAAAACGTAAGTACAGGAAACCGGTCTAAATAGGCGAATTGCGATTAAAAAACCTCTAGTACACGAGCGATAGTGCAAAATAACAATGTACCGCTACCGTTCAGCATGGGGTGAGTCAATCATGATCTGAGGGTGTTTTGGTGTCATAGTCGTGGATGATAAGGGAGGTACGGAAATCTACACCAACACCAGCAGCTGACATGTGGAAAGAGCTAGAAGTAACATGGATCCGGATAACACCGGAAACCTTCAAAGTTATCCGTCAAAGTTAATTGCAAGAATGCCCAGATTGTGCGCTGCCGCTATAAAAAATAAAGGAGGTGACATAGACGAATCAAAAATTTAAATAGAGTGTGTAATTTGTTTTTACAAAGTATGTATTGTAACTATAGGTATGTGCACACCGTAAATTTATACCGGTTTTAGAGTAACTTTATGCACGGTTAGTTTATTGTTCAATGCGAGTTTTGTTGTAAAACGTTGTTTTTTTATATTTCAAAATATTACCGGTCATTACCAAAATTATATAGTTTTTCACGCTTCTGGGATTTTTCATGAAATTTTGATGTTTTTAATAAAATTTATAACTAACTAAACATAAATAGTTTCAATGGACTCCAGATTATGCCATAATATGGAAATTAAACAGATACTACTTCGTATTAAAAAAAAAACATACTCGGGAGTGTGAGGGACTCCACCTCACACTCAGCGTGACAAAAGTCGCACTTCATCGGTTACGGGTTAATTTGCTTGTCATTGTATTTTTCCTTTTCCTTATTCATAAAACCAAGGAAAAATTTGTACTTAGTACAACTAAGTTTTATAAATTTCATTATCTATTTAACTTTTCTTGTCGTATTGTGTATTTAAACATGTTAATTGAGAACGTGAGTTCTTTAATTTCAGCTTATGTTTTTTGTACGACTCATTGTTTCCAGAAATTTAATATAATATTACGTCAACATAAGAATTGGCTGAAAGTTTTAATGCAGACACCGATCGATAATATTATATTTACGAACGACCATAATTGATATGACGAACAATGTAGCAACTTCCTTATATTATGATGGTTGCTTTTTAGACGATTTTCCCACCCAGTTTTCATTGTTGGTTTGATTCAAAAAGCCTAGGATACCTCGGTTAATATAATTTATCATAATAAAAATTATAAAACTTCAATTGTACTATAAACTTATCTAAAAATGTTTGCAACAGCAGGTTATGGGAAAGTAATACAAATATTAGTAAAAATCATTAGAAAGGGAAAAAACTAAAATCTCGGGTCAGTAATCATTGTATTGCACATTTTGCAACAAGATATATGTACATATGTACATATGTAGACTCTGACATACAAACTATTCTTTAATGTTTATAGATTCTTATAGATTGTATATGTTATTTGTTCTTGAGCCCTCGAAGTTGGAATATTTGTTTGGAGCGTAATTAAATACACAGCAAGACCCACTACCATTACATTTCCATTTTTATTTATCCAATAAATATATAAGTGTTTTGATACGATATTCCAAACATTTCCTCGCAAATATTACGCAATGTTAAAACTGCAAAGTAAACCGTTCACATCCTGCGTATGCAGATACTTTTCCATTGCTTGCGGATACAAATGGACATCGATCCTTTCAAATAATACGATCCATACATACACACAAAACGCCAATATACATTTTGTGTGTGCACACACATATGCGTCTTTCGGTAAACATTTACCTAAAATGCCGTAAAAAACATTCCAACGGCCCCACGTGTTTATTTAGTAGTTATCCGTTCCGTGCAGGCACGTACTATGTACAGACGATTTAAAATTAAAGCGGGCCCGGCTTAAACGGTCCAACTCACTTTACACGCCCACGAGAGCGACTTCTATTTGCCGTAATAACTAGAGAAAAGACGACGGCATCGTCGTGTAAATAAAACCGGACGAAATGCGCACACAATGGTTACCGAGCGAAGTCCCGTAGTCGCATTGTTTAACAAACAATAACCGATTTAATTGAAATATTACGTCAGCGCACTGTACGAACTGTTTGTCCAAGATTTAGAACTATCATTATTGATCGGACGATAAGTGTGGAAATTCACATAACTTGGTTTTTGGGTATCATCTGTTTGTGCGATGTTCACACGTTAAAACGTCAAAATTCAATTAGCTCACCAATGTTTGCTTCATAAAGTATTTCTGTTATAATAAACATCTCAATTATATATCTCAATATCGTACATACTTATAAAAATTCCCGAAACACGCCAATTTCATCCCTAAATTCTATCCCTTTCGAGTCACAGTTGCAACCCCCCATGTTTTAAATAGAAATTATGGGAAGTGCGATATCCTATTTGAAAGGTCTCTTCGAGCTCTCTTCAAAATACTATGGTTTAAAAATTTATTGCAAAAATCAACAGTAGAAAAATAAATTCATCTGATTAATTAAATTAGCTACAACACGCTAAAAACTTAAAACCTAATAGCATTTCGTTCTTTATATCGAGAAGGCAAGTAAAAATAATGCCGGTGTCCTTTTTTGACGGTATTTCTCGATTTGTCACGTATATGCCAATATACAATTAGTAAAATTGACATACACTTTAGTGAGCTTGGAGATATAAGGTAGATGAAAAAGGGACCTTCCAATGCACAGTGTAATGATACCAAATTGGGTGCAATGCTTGAGTTTGAGGAAAAACCACATACTACGAGTCGACAAGCAGCAGGATTGTTGTTGGCCAGTCTTCGATTCTTCGCATATTAAATTGACACCAGCTCAGACGCTCTTTGATGACGATATTGATAGAAGAACGTATTTTTGTGAACTAATGAGGGAAATGTTAGATGACAATATTATCCAACTAGAAAATGTTTTTTTCTTTCTGATGAGTCCACTTTTACACTTCACGGCTTTGCTAATCGTCAGAATTGTTACTAGACAATTTACACCATTTTCATCCTCTTATACATATTACACACACACGTCTTACACCTTTGCAATTTTGTTAATGTTGCAGCGCAAGTATGTTGTTTGTTATTTATTCATTGACCTTGTATAATTACTACTTATATTACTGGAGAGCATTTTTGCAGGCTGTCCAATGATGTATCACAAAAAGGGGTTGCTATTTACATTTCTTTTGTTGAGGTAGGTGGATCGTAAGTGGTCATTTTATTTCCCTCTTCGTATGCTGGAAACAGTTTTAAGCAATTTTAAATGTTTTCTTTTGTTCAGAAGATATTGCCCATTGTAAGTTTTAAAATTGTATAATATGAAGCGTGTAAATGCAAAACAAACATCTGACGTACACCTAGTGTTGACTAAAACGCAAAAAAAAAACTCGTGCAGATCTTATAATTTGATCAATCGACTTTGATCGAAATATGCTATTATATTGTTTAATGACATTAGAGCTTTATCCAATTATATTCTGTTTGACAAATGACGTCTAAGTGAACTGCAAATGTCTGGGTTCCCGTCTTATAATAATAATGAAAGCGCTAATCAATTATAGCTACAGTCTAGTGACATCTGGGATTGGAATAAAAAAAAATTTCAAGAATATTGAAGCTGAAGTTTACGAATCAGTACGTGTGCAGAAGAAATGAACAAAACTAAACTCTTAATAGTCTTTACTATCGACAAAATAACCATATTGTCGGCGTCTTCAGGTTGACACTCTTCTGAATTGGCTGTTTTTCTTTCAAAGCAATCCTGAAGTAATAACTGCGATTCTCGGTCTTATAATTTACCTCATAATATTTAGCTGACAAAGTTGAAATGGTTTTAATTCTGTGGGGTTTAAGAATTGTACCCACACAAAGGTGTTAAATAGTGTAAATTTTTGGAGTAATCTGATTTTCCCTCTTACAGATATCCTCTGCAACAGAAACATGATTATTATAATACGATTCATCTCTGACAGATCCACTGGTGTATTTTGAAGAAAAAAATTTTTTTAGATGTTTGGAAACGGACATGAAAAGAATCGTAAGAATATTTTTCACTCCCCCATTACCTCATCTTTAGCACTGTTCAGTAATCTTTAATAATATCAATGTACGTTCTGGATCAATAATGATGATTTTTTATTTCTTCTCTTTTTGGCCAGTTAAAAGAAACGAATGACCGGCAGTTCTAGGCGTTTTATGTAAGGTGGACAACAGCACTGTTTTGGCTAGTATTGGCAATTTCAACCATCGTATTGTTCAGCGCATGTGACCAAAGAAACGCAACCTGATTCGTCGAAGAGCAAACGTTTACTTCGGTATGTAGCTTCCATGTGCATATTTAAAACGCCAATAACGGTTTGAAGTGCTATTCCTAGTAAATTGTAGGTAAAGAATGCATGGCTAACTCATTTACTAGACAATGTCAAATATCTGTTTCCACATTCATACCTTTCATATAATATACCTATTAAAATATTTTGAGGAAAGAAATATACGAAAACTCTGAAAATAAATACACTGCCATAGGCCAAAGCGATCTTTCAGAGTAAATTATTTTCACTTTTGCATCACTTGATTGGTTGACTGGAAGTCGCCATTAATATTCTTCAAAAGTTGAAATATATAAAAATATATTTAAAAAATATATAAATATACTTCTGGGATCACACAACACGTCTGATTATATAGTTCCAGGCATTCCTCACGTACAGACAGCTGTTTCGGATTGACTAATCCTCATCAGTGCACGTCGGAGGAACGCCTCTCTCTTTTATTATACTTACTATACTCCTTAATATGCTGTGTGTACCCATTAGCTAATTACTCTGTTATCATATTCCAGTAATTCTAGTTTCTTTCCTTTATATTAAATTTTATGCTCTTGTGCTTCTTATCCACTTATTTTTAGCTTCGATTTTTTCCTCAATCTTTTTGATTTATATCGTTACTCAAAGCATTTCTTTTTGGATCCTCGTTTCTCTTACTTTTAATATATTTGATGTTATATAAATTACACAATTCCTTTACATTCATTTTCATATCATGTCCCATAGTCATTTCCAGGTCTCTTTTTACTTTCTGTATACAGACTCGACACACCTCTCAGTTATTACTGCTCGCATTGTATATCCGCATTAATTTAAGCAAAGTAAGTATACTGACACTTATGTATGACAATACATTTTATACGTCTTTCCTGTATTTTACGATTAACATATGCAAATGCAATTGTAACAAACACATTCACAATAATAACGAAGTGCAAATCTATTTACGTATGCATTTTGTTTACCTCTTTAGTATGTAGTCTCGCTTTGCATTGCAAATTTTTCCAACTGGGAACAGTGGTTGTAGATGGATGGATACTTGAAATGCTCGCGGACATTATTCCGATAATGTACAGAAATTCTAGTCTATTCCATGTACTTATCTACACGTGTATGCATCTACGTAGACTGTGGACATACATGCATAAAAATGAATGTAGAATACACCTATTTATGCATGGAGAACATACGAATGACGCGCCTATTTGTCTCCGTCAGTCTTACGTTGCCTATTACATTTTTTCATTTTTAAGAGCGGAGTTTTAGAGTTGGTAACCGTAGCAAGAACACGTAGAAGTTTGTTAAGTACCAATGTTTTATTATATTTTGTAAAATGTTAATAGTTACTGTTCGACGCTCTTTGGTTTTTAACTTCCACCATACAAGGCGTGTGTGGTTTGACGGCTTGTTTAAATAAAATTTAAATTGGATTAATTCAAACAAAAGTTATTAACAAATCTTTGGGCTAGGGCACACTCTTCAGTATCTTTCGCCTCTACATATTGCTTTGGAAAGGACGGCCAGAGTAACCGCCTCTGACACATAGCGAATCAATCGCCACGTACTCGTGTTTTCTTGGCTAATAAGCCGGCTAATAACCGGCATGATGTGTGAGGACGGCACATGATCCACACATTCTTCATTACTTCCTATCCCGATGGATAGGAATGAAAATGTAACAAAACCAAATTGAGGCACACAGACACTTGCTAGTTTAGGGATGAATCGAGAACACAACAGGTAGTTGGCGCAGGAATATTTTGTCGTAATCCGAGAGTTGAAAACCACTACGAAAAATTCGACTGCGTTATCTCCCTTATCAAAGGGTTGCCTCATCCTTTTACTGATGCAACATACATTGATATCTAATGTTGAGCGGAGCATGTTTTTCAGTGTTCCCTAATCTTCATGGAAGTTATAAGCATATCTAATTAAGGGCAACCATGTGCAACGAGTTGGTGGTGAATTACTTTTGTTGTATTTTATTAGTGCCTTTACTGTACAAATCTCAACCAAAAATTCACATCCTCAAAAACTTGGCAGCCAAACTACTTACACCCCGTATACCTGAATATTGTTAAAACCGCCTGTGACCGAACAATAGTAATAAATATTTGCTATCCTTGCTTATTAGAGTTATACGATTTTGATTTATTACCTCTGAGTTAAATTTTCAAATTTTACTATCATAATAATTGCAACAACAAAATCATCTACAAATACGCATCATAAACGCTGTCATGATAACAGATGCCCAGTATATTCTGCTTTACACCTAACTACCTAACGCTAAACCCAAACGGAGAGTAACGGAACACAATTAATCATCAGAGAATGTTTACGCAGGATCTCCGATTGGAGGGAATCAGCGCAAACAGCGTGACTTCGAACGATCACGATAGGACAGGAAAGCGCTGCACGATTGAATTTAGGCCCCGACAAATCGATTCCACGACCGAAAAAAACACGTTCCAGTTACTGCCGACCAAACGCTCTATCGAGTTAGAACCATAAACGAATTTGTCATGCTCCTCTGTTGTTGTTGGGAGCGGTGGACGATTTGTCTACTATTATATTTTGGGGTTACAAAAATTAGATTCAATACTATGAGTGTGAGTAGCATATTATTAAATTTTCCCGCGCCGAACATTCGAAAATTTCCATCACCATCTGGTACGTATATTTTATGTATGTAATTATATATATAATGGCACTAAAAATATCCAATTTATAGACGCAGATTGTACATGCATAAAATCGCGCATGGTCTTAATGTATGAATGCACCTAACATACATATGTAATTATCCTGCATTTATACCTTCTTCCCGGTGTAATTTACAACCTCACGTTTGAAGGTTTAGTACCGTGTACCTTGACTGACACTTTAATACAGTCCGTGGCAGCGGTCAATCTAGCGATACGTGGTAACAATTAGCTACGGGTGCAATTACAGCGTTTTTCTCTGCATTATTATTATCTGTAGGTGCGAACCATGCAGTTTTGGTACGTCTTACTGAGAGTCGCTTCTGGGTCTTTATGAGGAATAAACCCGTGTTCGAGAAAATTGCCGCTTCACACCCAGCATGCAAAGCTATAGTATAAAGTTCATCTTATCCACTTGAAGATATGTGTGTTTTGCTTTATTTGCTTTATTTATAGATCCTAGTCATATAAAAGAAAATGAATGAAGCAGAACAAACAAGGTTAGAGGTTTAGGAGAGCCCAAAGATATTTGGTACAATAAAAAGGGAGGAGAAATGGATAAGAAGAACAACTGAAAAGTTGAAAGAGCTTTATAGTGAAATTAAGACAATAGGCATCATAAGAACACATAGGTTACGATAAGAGAAACATGTTGAAAGGATGACCGAAATAAGAGTGCCGAAACTGTTAATGTCAAGAACAATTGTTC
The DNA here is from genome assembly GCA_031763485.1 of Osmoderma eremita. NCBI lineage: Eukaryota > Metazoa > Arthropoda > Insecta > Coleoptera > Scarabaeidae > Osmoderma > Osmoderma eremita. Next base: position 35,220 of record JARFOC010000856.1, on the reverse strand, counting down.
TTGTTGTTTCTTTCCTAATGCAAAGGCTTGGCACTGAGATCTTGAGACTTATTTCATTACTCTACATTTGGTTTCACGCACAATTGATTGAAGAGTAAGAGGAAGAGATCGCCCTAAGGTGCGTTGGAAGGCATAGATAGAGAAGGATATACGACTTGCTGGATGGAGAAAAAAGGCGAAAGACAAAAGTTGTCAATCAAAGCCATAACTATATATTGCAGTGTCTCAATACATATATGTTAATGTGAGTTTTGGCATGCCAAACCTGAACAACTCCATATATTTTTTTAAATTCCTTTATTAATGTTAATACGGTTCGATGTATTGCCTAAGATTAATGTAATTAGGCAAACTTTGAAAAATAATATGACAAGAAGGAAACATTATAGCATATATGACAATTCAATTGGGAATATAAAAATTCTAGTAATAGCTATACGTAGAATTTTGTGAATAAGTTAGTTATATAAAAGAAGTACTGTTACTGACACTTATTATTGCGTTAATATCCACAATTTTTGCTACAATATTCCAACATGTAAACAAGCCACTACTTTGAATGTCTTCTGCGATTTATTAAATCTACAACAACACAATAGGGTGTACAAATCTCGAAATAGGATACCAGATCTTAAACCTATTTTCTACACTCAATTGTGAAGTTACCAGGGAAGATTTACCTTTGGTCCATGAGAATGCGGCCTTCCATCCAGCCTTGAGCATTGCATTCCATTAGTTGCGCTCCTCCTGCCAATTTTCCTGTTAATCAATCGTGTACGGGATGTCTACAATTTTGGGAAAGCGGATTTTCCTTCTCTCTGTGAAGCAATCGCTGCTACCGACTGGTCAACTTTGGACGACTCTCTGGACATTGCTTATACGAAGTTTTATAGAATCATTTACTGCTTGTTTGATAAATATGTTCCCATCTACTGTCAGCAGAGGAGATCTAGAAGAAATTATCCCATTTGGTGTACTAGAAACATTATTGAAGATATTAAACAGAAATGTAAGTTGTACAAGAAATATAAACGTTCCTGAATCACAGATCGGGTAGGCTCACCGGTGTTATATTTCTAATATGGAAATGTCCAAATGTTTGGATGCCAAGAACCTTTGGTCCTTTATCGGCACTTGTAGAATATCTAGCCGAATTATGTACAAAAATGGTGTCTGTTTCACAGATTCCACAGCTGATTGTCGATGCATTTTCAGACAGGGTTCAGACAGATTTAAAATATAATTTCGTTTTATACATTGACTGTCCACGATTCGGACAACATCATGTCTCCAACAGATAAAATAGCCGTATAAAACGAACATTACAATATATACAAAAAATGGAATCAGTCATAATGTAATAACAAGTAATATGCAATGCGTAAGAATATAATTTTAAGTTTAATTTAATTTTATTACATGAAAAGATTTCCAATGTAATTAAAGGATATTTATGGTAAGATAATTTTTTGCAAACTTTTGAACATAATAATATTTGAAAAAATAATTATGACTAACTATACTAATATAAATATTGTAATTTTTAGTTTCTTATTATTATCATTCCCGCCTTCTTATAGTCTACCACCTAAATCAACGATTTGTATAGCCAGATCGTTTGCTTCCACATTGTATCTACTTAATTTCTCTCCAAATTTATGCTGTTTCTACGGTCGTATACAGAACTTAATAACATTACACAGACTTCAGGCGTAAGAGCACCAGCCAGTCAGTTGATTATCTCTTCGGAATATAATAGTACATACAATCAGTTTCGCGATTGTTCGCTAAGCCGGGGCCCCAGCTGCCCACAGCAATAAATAACTTTATGGAAGTGACATATTTGGCTTACAAGAACGCCATTCCGCTTCAATCGTATGATCCTCACACAATACTACATTAACTGAAACTGGAGATGTACGTAACACTATGCGAATGCAAATCTGTGCGCCTGTAAGCCAATCATAGAGGAAGTAGTTGGATGCGCTCTCTGCTTATACCGAGTGGACTAGGTAATTGATTGGGTTAGGGCTGTACACGGTTTCCACAGATCGTGTTTAGTACAGCGTCGATACTAGCTTCGTGGAGTGTAATCGTATTAGTTAATATCGGAGGAATAGCATCAGAAAATCTAGTGGGTTTCCCGCTATATTGCTATTTGATTATAAGATATTTGAGTTCGTGTGTAAAAGCGGGATACATTTCGCCAATTACCGTATTTTTATTAAAAAAATAATCGTAACAATAATAAAAGCGACTCAAAGCTAATCAGTACAATAGTCTAAATTCTAATAAATAATAATAAACGAATTTATAAAATACAAAAATATACAGTTACGAAAAAAATAATCAAAATAAGTTTATATGATGCAATAATATTTACGTATTAATTCCGTCAGATATAAGGAGTCACAATTCAGGTAAGTATGGACTACTCAGGAAAAGAGAAATGTCCGGGCCAGTAAATAAATTAAGGGAAGAAGAGGACTGTTGTACTACAGGTACAATACTTCTCTTTTTCCCTGACTCCTCAAGGCTCCTTCTTCGGAACTGACTGGAGGAAGTTTCCTTGAACGTGGGAATGATTAAACGGTTCAGGGCAAGCATAATTTCTTAGTGGACCAGATCTAAAGAATACTAGCTACTATCGAGATCAGCACCGATTGTTCTCAAATATTACTGTTTCTGTTCATAAGGAATATTTTGTTTATTCCAAACCAAATACTGGAACTGCTCTCACCAAAAACCTATATTCATTATTTAGGGCAGGTGGTTGTAGACGTATTTCCAAAGCATTTCTTCATATTCAGTTTTTTAAAATCTTTTCCCCATTATTTCTTATATTTCTTTGACTATCTATAGGTATAGATAGATACAGGTGCAATAGAACCAAAGATTGTCTGCTGTCTGGCACTAGAGGAAAGAAAATAAATTAGTCTTGGATACAAAAACGTAATGCAAGAATGGTACAAGAACGCCAAGAGGGCCTAGGAACAAACAAAATTGGGGAATCAGTTAATTGGTCAACACATATACACCGTGTACTTCGTCCCAACGCTTCAGCTAGGAGAAGTTGTGATATCCCACAACTTCTTGAATGATAGGAACTTTGAAAATCCACGTCGCAGTGATTCTCAACTGATGATTGCAAGTATGTAGATATATTGCTGAGATCAAACTTGGGCGGCATGTTCAATAAAGCAATTTTAATGGAGTAAATTTTTGAAAATATTAACAGAGACGCATAACACTCTATAAGGCGAGAACAGTTCAATTCAAGACGCAGAATTCTAGGCACAAATAATAGCAATTTTTAAGTTTCGTAAAATTATGTAGTGTTTAAAACATTATTACTTAGAAAAATAAAAGAATAGGATTCTTGCTGAAATACGCAAAGAATTTTTATTTTCTATTACTCCGAAAGGCACACACTATTATACGGAACCGAGAGAGGAAATAAAGGGAGGATTCAGCCGTACCCATTATTCATTTCCGACCCTTACAATGCCTAAGCGCTTAATTCAGCGGCGAGTCCGACAAATGAATGACGACCCCGTTGAATTGGAAATTGCGGAACGAATCCACTGACATACGTTTCCAGGAATCGCGGTGTTGCGCGTGCGTAGCCTTGCGAATAAAACTAAGATAAACACGGAGAAAAAGTATATCACACGTAGAATTATATTTAATAGGTCAGACTAAAGTCTTTCAGAGAATTTATCGTTAATTACTTAAGCAATGTTACAAGAGAAGTGTTGACGCATGATTTAGTTTCTCGGTTTCTTTTATTGTTTATAGTTTGTATGTATGTATGAGGCGACTGGCTTTAACAGTTATATAGGTAGTAATGAAAGAAAGTTTCGCCATGTATGTATTCAAGGTAGGTAAGCTGTTCTTCGCCGAAAAGGGGCTGCGTACGTATTCAGGAGGCAGACGCTTGAAATTCTATTTATATTTATCATTTCCCCGTATCGCTGATTGTTTTATTCATTCAAGCGTTCGTCCGTTCCGCAAGTCGGGTCACGTACGTCGGATTTTCAACAGCTGATACAAACATGTGAAGAAGATAACGCAGTTTGTGAGCGTGAATGTATGTAGGTGTGTCCTGTATTCAAGTTGAAGGTTAATTTAGCCTTGCGCTAAGCGTATTGTTCGTAATTGAATTGACAGTGTATACATACGTATTTCCGTTCATAATCGTATTAATTAGAAATCGGTGTAATATTCATGGTTCGTTTAAGAATTTGGCTTATTGTAAGTGGGATCATCCATTTTTAAACTTTAATCTTAGATCTGTAGCAATTACACATTTTACATTTTAGGCAAATATATTGCTGCAATGCTTCCTACACTGCTCTGCCGCAATGAAGCAGGGTTGGTACAACTGTAATGGATCTTAGTGAGATAATAAATGCACTTGTTATTCTTACACTAACTTTATTTGCAAATGATATGACACCTTCGCCTAAATTTTGTTTACAATAATTTAATTCTAGTTGTCAATGACTTACTGTACGCTTTTCAGTATATACATCTAATAAATGTTGCTTGAGCGATTACCACTCATCAAAAGATCTATTACGTACAATTGCCCCAGCATTGTCTGTTAATTTAGTTTCGATTATTGCAAATCGAATTTGTTTGAATTCAGGTTTTACTAAACTGTATGCTTTATCACAATTATCTAAAAACTTACATAGCTTTGATTTTGTGCCGTCGAACTAATAGGCATTCTTTTGGAGATTTCAATTAAGATTGACATGGTTTGGTTTGGATTTGAAGTTGAATTTGACAAGGTAGCTTCTTGTAGAATAGGATACATTCGAATGACTTACAATGTGATGATGAACAACAGCCGCATTCCTTTCATGGATTTCCAAGTCCACTATTTTCTTTGGAGTCTTCCTTGTTCTCCACAGGTTCCTTGACTCGAGGTCTTCTGTTTGGAGACTTTACCAGGAAGCGATATCCCACTTCTGACACCAATTATTTTGTAAAAGATCTTGGTGAGGGAATCAATGCACGTGTTATTCTTACACTAACTTTATTTATTATTTAAATATACGTAGACAGACTACAGATAGACTTAAGATTGAATTTGGATGTTATATGATACTTGAGTAAAAGACTTAAATATTAAAAGTTGAATAGTTGAAGATTAGAATTTGACTACTGTTAATAATACAGAAATTACATTGCTTTATAACAATCATTATCAATTCTCAAATAGCAGATAAAGCACAAAGTTTAGAGAAATACGATACATAGTTTAAGGTAAATCTTATGTTAACAAGTTTAGGAAATGGAAGTTTTAATTTAAATAATACATATTAAACTTTGGAATAAGAGAACAATGACTAGTATTAAAGGAATATACATACAAATTAGGAACAACGAACATGATAAAGCAATATTAAGAATTACAATATTATGGATGGAAATAAGAGATACATAGGAAATATTGTTTAATAGATCTTGGATATTTGTATTATTAATAAGCGGGACAATATACAGGTATGGAAATAAAATACAGAAGTACACAAAAATATATATACAATTACAAATACGAACGCTTATGCGAGTAGATACATTACACAACATCAGCAGTATCCACTGCTCAGCTGGCCCAGTTCGACCATTACCGCCGAAAGAACAAGGCCGCAGTGCTGATGTGTGACGTCACCATTGATAGGTGTTTGTAAATATATCAGCCACTTCTTTTAACTCGCATTTTAATCTCAAGTATTGGTTTCATTTGTTATTATTTTGAAGGACTTCCGGTTGGAATAGGACGCCACGTATAAACAAGCAAACCATTGTAACAGATAAGATAACAAGAAAAAGTAGCATTTAAAAACTCTAATAATTGAAATTAAATTGAACAAACACGTGCGTGCCGATTAGTCTAACCTCATACTTCAACGGCTTGTTTCCCACTGGTACCGATTTTTATAATATAAAGATCGGTTGCAGCAAGTGTGGTTGGTACCTCTCCCGGTACCCTTCAGTGTTCAGGATAAATCAACACTGCTGCCCTCCTACGGCGAGGAGAGGCAGTAGCAAGCCATACACTTCACACACATGCACACGATACACACTTACCTAATGTAGAGTGATACATTAGGCCTCAAGGCCACAGCGTTAAGTCTCTGCATCAGGATACAAACAACAACGAACAACAAGAAAACCTATCAATGCTGACGTAACAGACACGTGACGTCAGCACGGGGGCCTTTTACTATCCGTGGTAATGGTTCGGCCCACAGTTATTTGTACTAATAAGTAGGGATAAGCTTAGTGTCTACAAATAGCTTTATTTTTAGTTTTATCTTAGTTTAGTGTTACTGCTAAGAATTGCAACTTCGGTGTCGAAATACATTGTATAGATATTTGTGCGGTGTGGAGTATTTTTAAGTTTTCTTTTAAGTATGAGTGATCTACCATAGTTCCTAAGACTTGTCTAATTAGCAACATCCATACGTACTTTATTGGAGAGGGATCAAAGAGCGTTTTTCAAATACCTTCCTTACAAAACGGCCGAAACGAAGGCCCATTAAGTCATATGACTAGAAACTCTAATGGATTGTATAGATTGTTGTTCTTGATATGCTATCGAATACTTTAAAAAAATATTGCCAGTGGTTTATTTTATCTCAGTCATTATTATTGAACTGACAACTTTTACATGAATTACGACTTTTGATTACTTTGAATGAGTACGTACTCATTACTAGCTTTTCTTCAGGCAAAATCGTCCGTGACGCAAATCAGACAGTCCCAATCGTCTCTAAATTACCCACGTAAAATATGAACTTTAATAAAGCATCATCAGTCGGGCGACCGGGTCGGCACCATTCCCATTGCGTTTGCGGTTCGAATCGAACGCGCACGAAGAACAGTCGCCACCGACTGTTCCTCGCATTGTACGTAATAATAATATAATCGCCGCTGTCGCTGCCGTTGCCAGGTTGGCCGTCGCCGGCTGCCGCGCTTGAACGCTGGAAATAAAAGTAAAAGCTCTCTGTCTCTGCACGACAATCGGCCCAACGCGCCTAATTTATGACGTCATTACCGTAGAGTTACTGCAGAACGGGTAAACGGCACTTACTTTTATTATTGTCGTCGCAGATACCGGAGGCCGGAGTGGGTAATGGAGTGAATTTCGCGTGGTCGTTTAGATATAGGTCGTAATTCCGCGTTATTGTTCCAGAAGTGAGTTATATCAGGCTGCAAGTATGATTTTGAGTTTATACTTCGATTAGTTTTTACAATACCATATAATATACGTGTTGGTTGATAAGGGAATATATCACGCTATTGCAAAATAAGTCTAGGCTCAAACTTTTCATGGTTTACAGTGGAAAGTCCATAGTTGATTGTTGGAATCAGCATACAATGTGTCTAAAACAGCTGAAGAAACTACTCGTTCAGATTTGCGTCAGAGAGGAAACATAAGGCGAAGTAGATGGACAATAATCTTCTATTCAGGACGTTGGAAGCATTTCTGATTTATTCACACTTTCAAATGGACTTTCAGCATCATTACTCCTTCTGCCTCACTTGCATTAGGGTAAGCCCGGGATGGATGGCCATACGGTAGAGATGGCTATACCTAGAAATTTCTATCTGTATTGCTGGTAACTCGTGTTGATGCAGCAATCGACTGACTTAGTTGGTGTTGTGTTCATGTTTGTTATTTATTTTGTGAAAAATCGCTTATGAGGCGAGTAAACTAGTTTTATTTTAGATTACATCGTTGAATATTTTACGTCGAGTATGTTTGGACGTTAACTACATAATTTGCAATGGATTTTTTAAAATAATTTTTGCAATGAAATTAGTCACTACGACGTTGAAAGATCCAACATAACCTCACAACGAGATTCCAATCGAAAAGTGAAATTGTAATATTACTATGGCCATCTCTACCAATCTATCGGGAGAAATGGCCATGTTAGCTTTGCGATATTGTCAGCGCATAACTAAACATATTATTCGCAGATGTCAAATAAATATGTAAGACCAGTTGTGCAAACGTGTGGTCAGTGGTCACAAGGAACTTCATTGGAGGCAATCAGAAATAATGTTAATGGAAATTGATCTGTTCACCGAACTTCTATTGAATTTAAAATACGACGTAAAACCTTGGAACGTCGAATTAAAACCGGAAACTATGCAAAGGGAATCACGGGCCCTAGCTGCGTTTTTGGAAAAGAGCATGAAAATCGTCTATTTCGGCATATTTTAACCATGCAAGGACGAGGTTTTCCACTAACCAGAGACGACTTGAGGACTATTGCATATCATTTCGCTCAACAGTTAAAAATCAATCACAAATTTAACATTGAAAGGGAAAAAGCAGGCTTCGACTGGCTTAGCTCATTTTTAAACCGGCATCCGGAGATTAGTATTCGTAAATCGGAAGGTAGAGCAAAAACAATGAACCGAAAAGAAGTAGAACAGTATTTTACTTTGTTGGGAACAAGGAGGAACAAGAAAACTCCCTATTTGACAAACCGGAAAACATTTTTAATATTGATGAAACTGGTCTCCAGTTAAAAATAGACCAGGCGAAGTACTCGAAAAAAAAAGGCTCCAAAGCTGCTTGCTTGTTGTAATGCCGAAGGCAACTTTTTACCACTTGTTGTAATAATATGGAAAAATAAAATAGATGAGTGGGAAGATGGCCTACCACCTAGTTCTATGTTACTTATGGCATAAGTATGGTATAAGTATCAAGGCGACTATTTTTCTTCAATGGATGCGCGAACATTTTGCCCCTCAAAAACCACTAGGAAAAGTCCTATTAATACTTGACGGACACGTCTCCCACGTCAATTCTGTCGAAATGCTGGAATTTGCAAAGTCAAATGGAATCATCATATTATGTTTGCCTAGCCATACCACTCACTCTCTGCAGTCTTTAAACAGAAGCTTTTTTAAAATTTTGAAGGCAAATTTTTATGAATCATGTCGTTTGTGACTCAGAGATCATGCTGGACGGCGCATCACCAAATATCAGCGTGGTGAGTTACTAAATGCTAGTTGGGGTAAGGCTGCTACAACATCAGGCTTATCAGGCTTTAGAGCAACGAAAATTCTACTTTTTAATCGTAACACCATACCAGATTACGCTTTTTCTATTGAAGAAGCTTCCTCGCCTACAACAGGTCACTTTTCACCTTAAAAACAGACAGAGACTGCAGCAGAACCAACTAATGGTTTAGAAGCACAACGATCAACGTCTAAACAAACGTCTATCACAAAAATTACTTCATCAAAAATACTGTCTGATTAGTCGCCTCCTATTCCAGAAAATATAATTGCTGTTAAAAAACGGGCCAAACAAGTTGCAGTTATTTTAACATCAACTGCACATTTAGAAATTCGCAAAGAAAAAGAGAAAAAAGGCTAAGAAAACAATATAAGATTAAAAATAAAAAAAGTTATGAAAAACCGAAAAAAAAGACAGTCAAGGACAACGAGAAAAGAGACTAGGAATCTTCAAGCAGCGAGGAAGATGAAGAAATGAAATGAAGAAATGTAGAAAGTGACGAAGATGGAAGTGAAGATTTTAATGTAAACTTGTGTGTAAGATGTGGAGAAGACTATAGACATACTAAAAAGGCCAAAAGCCAATGTATCAACTGTATGTTCTGGTTTCATGAAAGTTGTACGTCTTACGGCGACTTCTACCAGAAGTGTGGAAAACTTGATTATAAGTAAAAAAACTCAGAAGTAATTAACACTTTTTGTGGTTCTCTCTCCCTGAAGACGCGGGAGAGATGGCCATACGCATCATTTCTTAGATATTTTTATTAGGAATATGTTTAATTTTTTTAAATTGATATGTTACTTTAGTTATACCTTTACGTGACAAATAAATATTTTTGAAAAACTTTCATTGCAGGTGATTTCTTAACCATTGGTAAAGCTATGGCCATCTATCTCGGACCCTATATTTCGCTCATAATTGTTTTCCACGAGTTCCGTTCAATTTGCAATTCCCACGACCTTAATTCAGTAATTTAGTTACCTAAAAAATATTATAGGTAAGTGTATCTAACCATCACATCTCACTGCGTGATAATTCATAATGTCAATCACGTCTTTTATCATATTTCTTATTTTAAATCATAGTTTAGGATAATATAACAAGACTAGACATCGACATTAAAATTTTTATTATCCAAACTGCACATTGAAATGTAAAGTAACAATAATCAAAATACATGAAAACATATTACTTCATTCTAATAAGGGACAAAACTATCTCAGCAGTCCTGAAAGTAAGTACATATTTCCATGATCTTGCGATGATTCCAAAATTCATTATTATCGTATTAGGTTAGTGGGCCAGGGATGCTGTCGCTACCATTAAATTGTTTTTCATTACGGTTAATTAAATATGCACAGGGCTGCTACCAATACGATTGGTGTTTGAATTTAATATTAACCTTAGGTTTTTCGATATTGTTTAGGATACAATTTCTTAATTAGGTCAGCAAATTAGCAAGTGTCAGTTAATTCTCATTCAGAAGTTGCCCGGCTTGTGTTAGCTTGACAAATGAAAAGAATCCGAATTTACCAAATTTATAATTATTAAAATTCATTACAAATTTAATTTAGCATTTTGTAACATTGCAATATATTTAATCCGAATCACATCTTCGTCTAAATATACTTTCTTCTATTTCAGATTCTTGCAAAAACTGAATGATTACAGAAGGGTATTTCTTTAACTTTTTCTGGCTTAATTTCTCCATACTCTTAACATGAGGATCTTAAGATACAAGAATGCTATGAAATATATCCGTCTAACACTATCTTCCTTCGTAGATTCTGCTGAGGATGGCAACTTAGTTGCCGAAATACGTATCAGGAGTGCTTCACTCATCAAGGTGATATGGGTATTTTTGTTTTTATTTTGTAGTATTTTAATCCCCTGTATCATTTTATAAAAATAGAATAATTAAGCTTAAGTGATATAAACAATTAAAGACTTTCTTCTTTTAGATTTTGCCGATGATTGCGGAAAATTTCGCCACTGTGTGACGGTGCGATATATCGTAGAAATAACAAGTAACTCACAGATGATGCTTATTACCAAAATAAATATAAAAATACCAGAGACGTATATTTATTCATACGAATCGAGCATTTTTTTACACGCCCACGTAATACGTACATCAACGTACGTATCAAGACTGCGCCATATACATACATAGGCGCCGGCACAGACACACACACACACAAATGATGCTAAATATAATCTCATTTACATTCGAACGGCGAGTGCATTTGCTCCGCTTGCGTTTGTCCGGAATTTACGTCTCTCTCTCCGTTTGTGCTATTTTTCCGGGCAGCCAGAGACGCAATTTTCTTTTATATTTAATTGATATCGGAACGTGAAATATATGCGGTCGGGGTAAAGTTTGCTACGCGCCGTTTTTCACGCTGATAATTTATAGTTTTAATATTTCGCGGTGTTTACGTATTTTTCTGTCGCGAACCGAGCATTTATTTATAACTCGTATGCGGTGTGGCAGTGGCCAAATGCTTGTTTGTATCTATTTCGTAGACAAAAGGAAAATGCTGCTGTTTTAAATATGCGTCACTGTTAATTTTCCACGACAATATTAGACAATTAATAAACGTTATCATTCTACTTCTACCACAGTTACTAAGTAACCCTAATTCTCTCTCGTTTTTCTGTATCAAGCTTCTTGATCTGAAACAATTTAGTAACGCTAAAAATTGTGATAACAGGCTCTTCGAATGTTGATTGCGAAGTTGCTATGACTGCTGACGAATTTATATTTGTTTCTGTTGATCTTTACCACCCTTCCTTGTCTATTCCTTTAATGTTTTCCATGCCTGCTTCTTCTGCTTCTATCTTTCCATCTAATTTAAATGATAGCTACAACTATGTACGGCCTGATTGCTGCAACCAACGCTATAATGATTTGGCTCAATCCGATTGGTCATTCTTGGAATCAATAGAATAGGCACTGAAAGAATTTATGATATTCTTTATTCCATTTTCAATGTTTCTGTTCCTGAGTTTTCTTCTTCCAACCGAAATCCTAGATATCCTCCATGGTTACCGTCCAATATAATGTCGAGCCTAAAAACGGAACTTTATTATAAACGTAAATGGAAAGCAACAAAATTTGCTTGCTACCATAATGAATTCAATCGTCTGCGTTCTCTGCGCACACCCCAAATTTCGTTACTATCTCATCCCAAGTACCTTTTTAAATATGTACGCAGTAGTTAGGGCAGTACTAGAATACTAGAATAATACACTCTGATGTAATCATTCCGAACTTGGTGATCCGCAGAGTACCCTTGATGCGTTCGTAGAGTGTTTTTCATCTTTCTTAATAGTTCTTACACTTACAACCTGCCTCGATCTAATTGTGTCCCGTTCGTTTTGTCTTTTGTTTCACAGCGTGCTGTACTCAAAGTCATATCTTCTTTTCCGAACCCTAATACCTCTGGTCACGATAATGTTGGATCCCATCTTACTCGTGCTGTCAGATATCTATTCTCAAAACATCTGTTTTTCCTTTCCTTATGATAATACACTCGTGTCAACCCCGTCTTCAAGATGGTTCAAAGGTTCGAAGAACATAATTAACAACTACAGACCAATATCTATTCTCTCAAATTTCTCAAAGGTATATGGAAATGTAATATATTCTTCTATATACCATAACGATAAACCATTACATTTACCCAGCGTTCTTGGCAAGACTTTTGGCTTTAATCCGGCTCTATTAAATCTTTTACATTCGTATCTCAGCAATAGGCGCAATTATTTTTTCTATAACGGATATAGATCTCGGAATTTCTTGCCTTCGTGGATCCCAAGGGTCAAATCTCTGAAATTTACTTTTCGTTTTTTTTATCAGCAACCTACTCACCTGTCGTCTCTTACATATGCAGATGACTCAAAAATCTTTTCGGCAAACAGCTCACAAAATGAGGTTAATGTACAAGACAATCTGACTTTAATTGAAATCTGGTAGAACTCTTATAAGCTTCAACTGAAGAAAAATAAATCCTTTATTGCATCCTATACCAGAAGAATAAACTTCTTTCGATATTTAATATTTTGGATAATAAGTCTCTGTCTAAAGTTGAACTAATCAAAGACCTCGGTGTGGCTCTTCGATTCCCGCTGCAGTTTCTCGACTCGCATTAATAATACATCCATAGCATATATAGAATCTATATCATCTATAGCAGCTGTATCCAGGGTTCCATAGCTCTTCAATCTCCGTGTAAATGACCTAGCCAACTTAATTACAGAACATCTATTTTGCTATGCATACTGAAGATATTTCTATCCGCTTTAAACTACAAGTATTTAAATTTACGTTGAACCTGCTGCAGCTAACGTTTCTACTCCGAGTAGTAAAGGCATCAGATCTAAGAAGCATAAATCGAGATCCCACCATAGCATAATAGAACCATTTAAACACAATAGGGTGCCAGAAACATCTATGACTTCGAATATTAAATTCTAATGATTATCTTGTTTGGGTGCAGATGCTAAAAACACTGCATTATTAAAATTCGATCCAAGTCAGATTGAAGTGCCTGACAATCATCAACGCTGTCTATGCACCCGATATTTGGATCGCTTCAAATAGTCACCTGTGTGGCGATACTGAATTTGTGAGATCATTACGAGAGATTATGAATAATAACAGGCCTAAGTGTGATCCCTACGGAGCGCCTGACGAAGCAATATAAAATTTATATAGTATAATCACACTTTTATTAATGCGGAAGAACCGTAATCTAGTACATTTTCCAAGAATATACATATGTACATAACAAGGCATATTTATTTAGTTGTTTTCGGTCGCAGATGTTTAGAAGTACTTTGGTAACGTAAATATAATGCTTGTATGTATATTAGTATGCAGCAGTGGACATACAATAACACAACAAATTAAATATATATATTACTCCAGACATTGTTAGTGTCAAACAGAACACATAAGTATATACTTATGAACAAGTGGCAGTTGATAGATTGTTTTCCTATTTAAAATTAAAAACATATGCGGGACAAAACCAATGCATGTATGTATGTATTTATCTTGTCTACGCATGAGGTAACCAGCACCGGCGTTGAAAATTGGTTTATTGACTCTCTGTTGCCGACTTTAGAGGGCAATAACCCGCAAATAGGATAGCTTCGATCCTTTTACGTGTAAAAACACAAATGTGTTTTCACTTGTAATTTTCTTTTGTTGTTTTGTTGCACTATAGAATTATATCATACACGAAAGGTTACAGAATTGTGCTCACAGCATTAATTGCAATTCTAGTTGTGCGAAAATTAATTTCATATTTCAATAGAAATAAATCATAATTCTCTAACAAAAGCTAGTAACAATACTAAAACTGTAATAGAAACATAAGAATAAATATGCTTGGAATGGCGATAAAAAGAATCGTAAAATTGTTTACGTTTCACAGACTTGAATATAAAAAATACATTTTGTATCCATCAGCTGCTTAGAAACCCTAATTTTAATTAACAAATAAAATGAGTGATATTCATGCCCACACGGCCTCTTTACAAACATTGCATGGCCAATTAAACTTTATTACTAATTATATTTTTAATTAATTAATTAGAACTATTATCTTTTATGATCTTATGTATGATCTCAAATGAGTGGTACATACACCGTACGAGCCAGCTTGCTATGGTAACCTGCGAGTGCCAAACCGGGCTTGCTACACTAGTAATAGATCATAAAATTATTCTAGTATCAGTTGCGTGTTGGTCAAAGAGTGAACCGCATGCCGATTTATATTTGTTTAACGTTTGCTTGCTTGCTTATTTTAATTGTATATTTCTTATTAATAAATTAAACAGTACAGGTATTATTAATTTTTGTTGGTCGATGCTAATTTTATATTTGAATATGGGTATGTAAATCAAGTAATGAGACTGATACTTTTAAATATTTTATCTGAACATAATTACAAGTGAACGTTGTCTCCCTCAAAATAACTCCCCTGGGAAGCCACCGTTGGAGACGGTTCTTCCATTCCTCATAGCAGTGCTGGAGCTCGGATATTGGAATCGCCATTAGCTGGTCGGTTACAGCCGTTTGAATGTTTTCGAGTGTCCCAAAATGATGTCTATTTAGATGCATTTTTAATCTTGGGAATAAGAAGAAGTCACAAAGACTCAAGTCAGATGAATAAGGAAGCTAAGGAGCCACAGAAATATTTTTACTCGCCAAAAAACCGTTTATGGAAATTGCTGTGTGACAAGGTGTATTGTACATCTCTGACGTTGAGACACGAACTCTTTGTAGATGATTCCCTGGCTATCAAAGAAACAAATCAGCATGCTCTTGATCTTTTATTTGCTCATTCTTGCTTTCTTGGCCTTTGGAGAGCCTGAAGTGTGCCATTCTATGCTATGTCATACTCGAACACCCAACTCTCATCACCAGTAATGACACGTTCCAAAAAAATTTCATTATTTTCAATCGATACCAGAAAGTCAAGGCACCTTCTATCCTGTCGTCCTTTTGTTCCTGCGAAAGGTTTTCTGGAACCATTTTCGAGCAGATCTTTCTCGTTCCCAATGCATTGGTCAAAGCTGGATGAACGGTGGTGTGAGACAAATTCGACTGTTCCCCGATCATTCTGACCGTCAACCGACGATCTGACCGTACAAGATCTTTTCGACATTGCCATCGGTTCTTGCAGTTGAAGGGCTTCCGCTGCGTGGCTCATCTCCAATCGACTCCCTTCCTTCTGAAAATACCTTACACCACCGAAAAATCTGGACTTTTGACAAAACACTGTCTGCGTAGGCCTGCTGAAGTTTTGCAAAAGTATCTGTTGCACTTTTTCCAAGTCTGAAGCAAAACCTGATACCACCCCGTTGCTAGAAAATAATGTCTTTCATTTGTAGAACGCACTACGAAAACCGGGTTCACGGAAAAAACGACAGCGGACAACCAAATATCTTGATCGAGTTCAAACTTGCACTGAACACGTATTACAATGTCCACTTGTCGCCCCTCCATGTCCCGTGCCTCTCGTGTTGCCATATCAAACGCTACGTTGTCAGTTCATTACTTCATTTACACACCTCGTATACCCGTATTGGGGGTTATAAAAAAATATGAACTTCTAGAATAGCACCCTGCACAATTACTAACACATTAAAAGGAAGATCTTAAATCAGCTGAAGTTTTCAAAATCAGAAAATATTGTTGAACTAAACCATTAGTAGAAATACTAACCCAAAACTGGTATAGAAAAATATGATCATTTCTACTAATTTGTTTGGTTAAGTGTTAAATTTCCAAGAAAACATCTTCTCATATATCATCGCCATCGTTACCCGAAAGCACTATTACTTTAGAGCTTCGTGTCTGGTGAATACAATACAGACTCTCCCCCTTTTTGCTCTGTTCGATACGTAATCATAGACATTTCATCCCGGCTTCGGCTTTCTCCTCGATCCACTCGCTTGCGACAATGAATGAGCCACATGCTATTATGTGCCGTGTCCCCGAACACGCCAACCCCACACGTATCATTTGTCGCTGTTAATTCACGAGCAGATCCCGACGATGTCGCGTCAGAATTTCGTGCTATACACTGACTGCTGTGTCGGTCGACTAGGGAGCAGCACGCTGTAATCACGTAATCACAAGGAGACCGTAGGCGGTATTCATGTCGGGTACGATATTGCAATTTCAGTCTGATAGATAGTTTTCTGTGCAACGTCTATTGCGTGAAGACAAACTGTCAGTCGCTAAAATACGGTAGGTATTCCAGTTTTATTGTCAATACATACCCTTTGTATAGCTCAATATAGTTTGTTTCGGCGTGGAACAAAATAAATATACTTGAAAAGAAAATTATTTAGCAAATTTGCAAGCCTAAATGAGTAAAAGGAACGTCTACTATCATTTTAAAACTACTAATAATTTGAATTTATAATAACTTAAACATAAAAGTAATCCACAAATATGTGAGATTTAAATATGGTTTGTTTCTATAATGCACTCTTCACTCTTTGTAAAATTATGCATTACATTCTGGAGCATTTGCTCCGGTTTTGCAGGAATTTCATTCTCTTAGATCGGTCGTTATCGTTGGCCATGGAGAATCACTATGTCTTCTTGTCATATTTCAAATTCTTGTCATATGAATTAGCTGGAACCGGCAATTTTCTGGTAACTATTCAATGTGAGGTCTCAAAAACTTTCGTAACTTTTCCGCATATTCTTGTGAAGTTATTGTAACTTTCTGGCTATTTTTTTTTTCTGGTATAATGATTATAATCCTTAGGTGAATGTAGTGGCATTTAATACATTTTGTATGGGTTTTCAAGAACCCAATTGCGAAATGTTTTATATTGACGTGCTCCATTTAAATAATAATTAATTTCATCACTCATAATGGTGCATGATACTAACATTCCCCGCTAGGAAGCGCAAACAAAACTGAACACAACTAATTTTATTGTTTTCGAATAGTTGTTGTACTAGCACCATTTTATAAGGATCGAATTTCATTGATTCAAGGAAATTTAAAATATTTGTGAATGTTCAGGAATGGGACGTGACGAAAGTTTATTCGTTGATAAATAGGATAAGAATTCATTCTTATCAACTGTCAAAATTAAAATTCCCCACCTTACTCTATTAAACAAGCAGTATTATTTTTATATGCTTTGAAATGTTGGGATTGTAAGGATAATAGGCATCCATCGCCGTCTGTATAAACAATGAAAGATTGTGTGTGAGGAATATGTTTCAGAAGTTTGAAATTTTTTTTTGAATAACAAACTACGATTTGTAATGGAACTGTTTCAGGGAATTTTATATTAAGATATTATGTTTGTTTTTTGTATTAACTTTTAGTTTAGATTAGTTTTCGGTAAATAAGCTTACGTTTTCGATTCAATGGTATCATCACAAACGGTAAATAAATAAATAAATGTAAGACACAGATTAGATTAGGACAGACCTAATATTCCATATGCCTGCGTTCATAATACAAGTAAAATAGTTATAGGACCAATTGTAACAATCAATGCAAAAACATTGAAATTAGTACTTTGAAAAAAATCTATAGCGTCCATAGAAGCGAAGAATTATTCAAGATGAACATTAGATTGTAATAGTACTATTACGGAATGCATCAGGATTGTATGAATATATTATTTTAAAAAAGTTAAGATTTGGTAAGAATGCAACGAATGACGGCAAGACGAGCGGAGACAGAACAGGGTGGTACACGTCATACATATACAAAGAGTATTAGATAAGGTATTTGATAAATCAATTCATTCGTTAAAATTATATGTTTGTATTATTGTTACAGTAACATTGCCAAATTATATTTTTAAATATATCTTTAGGTTTTTCGATATTATAAAAAGGTTACATTTTTACAAAATTAAGTCATTAATTACAATTGAATTAGCAAGTGTCAGTTAATTGTCATTCAAAGGTTGCCTTCTGTCAACTTGACATATATAAAAGGAATCCAAATTTATTACTATTAAAATTCATTATTAATTTAATTACCACTTAATAACATTGCAATATATGAGTGACAGCGGTAAGCATAGATATTGATTGAAAAGTAAGTATGCTTTCTTTTATAATACACCGTGTTTCGTTGGTCGTTAGGCCGCACAGTGATCGCAGAACCTTTTTATGCAGTAGCGTCCGCTACTAGCCCCCGGAAGAGTACACCACATGCCAGATGCGAGTTGAAGTGCGCAAGGTATGCTACCTTAACTGCTTCAGGATTTGAAACTTTTGTCAATCTTTTGTTGGCATATAATGCTGGCATTACATAGAAGCCATTCCTTAGTTTCTTGAGCGCAGTGCTTCGGATAATTTTCCTGTTGAAAGATGAAGTTATCTCCTAGGCCTAATTTTTCTGCACTGGCTTTTAAATTTCTTTTCAATATATTAATGTAATGATTGTGATCCATTTTGCCATCAATAAACTTTCTAACACCAGCCGCCGCCATGGAACCCCACACCATAATTTTTTTTTTGCCTCGTCGGTCCAAATGACCTTATTCCAAAATTCCTCAGATTTCACGTGAGTGGTAGCAAACTCCAACCTTTTGTTTTTATTAATTTCACTAAACCAGAGCTTTTTCCTAGCTATACGTCAATTATACCCACTGCTTCAAATCACTCGACGAATAGTTTCCACACTGAGTTTTTTCCTGTGGCTGTTTGCATGTCGGCACAAACTTCTCAGCTGCTTAAAAATAGGTATTTCTTAATAGTTTTCAAAAGTTTTCTCTCTTCTCGAGACGTTAATGTGCTTGCACGTCCAGTGCGCAGCCTATTAGTTAAACTATTGTGAACAGCAAACTTATGCATGATATCCTATATAGTACTGCGTGGAATGCCCGTATCTCTGGCAATTTTTCTTTGTGAATATCCTTGTTCACTTAAAGAAACAATTAGTTACCTCTCTGCCAGACTTCTTTCCCGAATTTTCGGCGTGTTATTCTCGTAATCGACTTATAAACGGTAACAAAACCTTCACCAAAACGTAAATCGAATGACTAACGAAACTGTGTGTCCCCAAGTCGAGTCAAGTGATTCCCCGGGTGTTTTATTGCGGTAATCCCCTACTGGCCGGATGCTTATGTGTGCTTGCGATAATACGTATTTTATGTTATATTTTTTGTTACTGCAGTTTTTATTATTATTTTCAATTTCAAATTTTGTTAGACTTAAATACTATGAATAAATTAAGGTAATATGCACATTAGTTGTTTTTATTAGCTTATAATTTAGAAATATTCTGTCCGTTTAGATAAACAGCATGGTGCCCGGTGGGCAACTGTATTTTGTCCTGTTTTGCCGTCATAGGTTCATGTCAGGATCATCACCAGAAACGAATGAAACAAACTGTACATAAATAATATTTCAAATATTACTTATTTCCACATTCTAATCCTTACGTTCAGAAACTTTCCCTCTCTAGCGTATCTTTATTCTTGAGCAGCGACAACGTGTACAACTGTTTTTACGTCTTATAACTGCTTTGATCCTATGTAAATAAAGAGCTTCATTTGCTATTCATAGCATTTACGTACAGGAATTTTATTTATTTTTTTCTTGCCCGTCACCGAACTATGCTCAGAATTTTTATCTTATAACACAAAATAAACAAAGATAAAAAATTGGAAATCTTTCAATTTCCTTTCTTCAAGTTTCAGTTGGACATTTTTACCTACTTCTCCGCATAGTTTTGCTAAAGTGCTACTCGGAGGTAACTCTGCATACTATATACATCCATTGTGTTCCCTACGGCAACAGCGTTTAAAATTTGCCCGAAGAATCGCATTACACGAACCTAAACACAATTACACGCGTCTAGTCAACGAACTGAAGCCTCAAAGTAAAACACAACTCACAATCAGAAGAGTTACTACTATACATAGATAAAATGGAAGGAAACGAGATACGCAGCGCGAGCTTCGTGTGTGGCGAAACTCGATCGTACCGAAGAGACACTCTAGTCCTCTGCCGAAGAAGGTTGCGCGGACGGGGTGAAAAAGGGCCTCGCGTAGCTGCGAGGCAGCTGGCGCTCGCATAGCAGACCTCCCGCTCGGCTTATTATTGCCTCTCTCCTGCGAGATAGGTATCTAAGACTCCTTTGATCTCCGTCTAGATGGGTGCGACCGGCGCGGTCTGAACGGCTAAGCGGTTCTTTGAACGCGAATTGAAAGATTGCTCTAGTTCGGTCCTAAGAGTGGGAACGCAATTATGTGTGTGTCGTTTTCGAAACTGGAGAATGAAATAAAAAGGATGGGAATGCAACAATTCCTTGTTTTTTCTCTCTCAATATTAGCAAAGAATTCGTGAAAAAGAAGATCAAAGCATACATAGAATAGCTTCAATATACCTGTTTATAGAAATCATAAAAGTAGAAAAAAAAATTAAAATGCAATCATATTAAGTGAAACAATAGTAGCATTCTTTTTGCAAGAAATCTCAATTAATCTCAGCACACCAGAGACATTTCTTTCGCTAAATCTGTCTAGTGAGCTGAAATTAACTGAGATTTCTTGCAAAAAGAACGCTACTAATATCTCTTATTCCGGTAATATAAATAATGGTAATCATTATTTATACATATATTACAGTCAAGGTAGTCAAAGTGTTTTTTACCTAGCTTTACCTTTCCTTCTGTGATATTTATAAAAACCGTCGCGTATGTAATACCTTTCAAATTGTGTAACGTTAACCACTTGTTCCTATTACAAAAAAAAAAGGTTGGCGGTATCCTACAATCACCAGTTGCACAAAACAAGTGAAACTATATGCATGTTGTTCCACTTGAACAATACGTTTTACATGCCGTCGCAAACAGGGTGAAAATTACTTCTTCTATAAGTCTATACAACGTCCCAAACGATGTCAAACTACGGTAAAACACGACGTCATATTTGCTGTGACATTGGACCGTCAGAAGAAATGTCAGGAGTTTGAAACCAAAAATAGCACGCTATCGGCGAAATTACTTCAAAAAGATAAATAACTTCACCGAATTCGTTCCAATTTAGAAAAGTTTGTCTCTTCTGAACAAATTAAACGAATTTTTAGTTTGGGAAATTTTCTTTCTTCATGGGCTGAGAACCTACAGAAGAGTGAAATATATCAATAGTAACATCCGTTTCCGCAATTGTAAAAAGGAAACTTTGAACGGATTTGTCAAAATTTGAAAAATAAATATTGTAGTAAAATTGTTGTTTTTGTAAAATAAAATACTTGTGTGGTGAACTTGGTAGTACTTTTTACACTTATTTCATATCTGTTTTCAGAATTTTTCTAACAGGCAGGGTTTCAAAGTGACATAGCAATGAAATTTTGTGAAAGTATATACTGCAATGATGTTTTTACAACATCTTTTCGTTCCATTGTTATTGATTGTAAAGGTTTGTAAGCCAAGAAGCGATCGCTACCATCGAACGTTGATCACCTGGGATAATCGATAAGCGAAAGACTGCCACCCATACGATTCGCGTTTGAAATTTAACATTGAAGATTCCTTTAATATCCGTGGCTCAACCGGTAAAGACGGTCTCTGTT
>JARFOC010000856.1:0-12981 GCA_031763485.1 Osmoderma eremita | reverse complement strand
ATACAGATCAAATCGACCTTATATACGAACGTGAATAACACATCCGATCGGTCAGATTGTAAACGCGAACGCACCCCATATTATTTGACAGATATATAGATAGGCTTTGGTTAAGAAAATACGAAAATCGTTAACACTAAATAAAACGTCAAAACGACAAATGCCAAGTGAGTGCGTTGACAACTTACTTTGTATATGCAACTGGCAACGCTATGATTGAAGAAATCCTATGGGAACCCAGTGAAGTTGTGTTGGTATGATTTTAACGTTATCGCTGTCAAATCCGGCTGTTTCATTGCGGGAACTATAGCTACTACCCGGCTTAGGCGGGCTTCTAGGAAACATGAGGGATAAATGGAGTCGGAAAAAATTGAGATAGATGTACATATTTGTTCTAAAGTGCATGTTAGATACAATTTCGTTATTCGAGATTTGGTTGACAATTAATGCTGACGTGCTCTCGAAATATATGTTCGGAATTTTATTAAATCAATTTGTTGTGTGTGGTTTTTTTCGATACTGTGTATTAGTGATACCAGTCCACAGTCCTTGCAATTCTTTCATTTGACCATCCATCAACACACATACAAATATTTTATAATATTTTGATTTCTCCTCTTCGAATATGTCTTTTAAAAGAACGGATGGTAATTGAATCCTAGAAGGTGGAAAATATCTTGGCCTCAACATTTCAATTGCTTTTGTTTAAACTTTGCGTTCAATTGACCTGAAGCTACAATTAGTTGCAAAAATGGCCCTAGCTACCTCATTGTCTAATTCTTGTTTCTTGTCCTGACTTGTTCTACTAACAAACGGACTTAAATTTCATCATTTCTACTAGTGCTACTGCTACTGCGGCAATTGTCACAAAAACCGATATTGCTACTGCCACTCAAATTCCCACCTTCGCTAAATTAAAAATTTTTATGTGTTGTAAAGTTACAGTTTCTTCACATTATTTTCTTTGTCTTGACGGTTGGGATTCATTTATATTTTCACTTTCACCGTCACCGCTATTTGACTGAATTTTATTTTTACATGTTTTCCAATGTGTCTTAAGTCTGTCGATCAACTCTTACCTGTCTTGACTGCATTTTTTACAGATAGTGCGACAGTCAAGACCAACGACAAACAAAATATTATCAGATACTATGTTCTTTTCTGCCTCTACTTGTTATTTTAATGCGTCGCCCTAACTCATCCAAATCGAATGAATGGGTGCGTTCAGGGAGTTCCGTCACCGTACGGCGCTGGATCTAGCGGGCCACACCGGAAAATAAATTGCGCTGGATGTCTTAGCGGAGGGTGGGGATAGGCCTTGGATAGGCGCTAACCATTCACATACGAATTAGAAAAAAACATGGAAATGATGTTAAATCATTAAGTAATACTTTTTTTTATTTTGTATTAGTTAAAGTCATAGAAATTGTTTTTATAGAAGTTATAGGTACTTAGAAACACGTAATATACATATAAAAAGTATAAAAGTTTCATTCTTTCAATTTTATTTATCGGTAATGTGCTCGTAGTCTAAAGAAAAAGGAAAAGTGACCGCAATCCTTATAAAATTGCACATAGTGTAGTAATATGTTACCAAAAAAAAAACAACTTAATGCTTTCTCATCCTTCCCAAAGATTATAATTCGAATATTTACACATGCGGTCTATATTAACCCTGTTTTACATTAAAACTGCATGTATATCGATGGAAGAGCCGACACTTTTAAAAATATTACTGGTTTTGTTTTTGTTAAGTATAACTATGTAACTTCATGAATGCCTTATTAGAAATTCTTTCCTGATCTGTATATGTGTAAATTTTTAAATGATCAGACCAACGTCCAACAAAGGCACAACGCACATGCGCTAGTGAAAGCGCTGAAATTACACCGTTCTATCAGTTCCAGCGCCAGCAACGAGCGCTGGCACTAGGGACTTCTAGCGCCGCACCGCGCCAAAACTCCCTGAACGCACCCAATGACAATCGCGGCGCGGCGTTTGACTTTTAAACGTTCCAGCGCGATTCAGAAGTTTCGACATGTTTCAAAAAGTTCGTGGAAGGATTCTTAACTTGTAGAAACGAATATTTGGTCGGCTATTTTACCAATTTCAGATTTCAGTACTTTTTAAATAAAATACAATACTTATAGTATCAATGTTTAAAATAAATCAAAAAGATAGATTTTTTTAAATAAAAATCGACGATTTTTGATTTTTTCAAGAAACATGATGGCTTTTATCGAAATTACGGCCACCTCGTTTACTAACCATTCAGACCAAGATGCGAAAAGTGATTTTTCAAATTCTGTAATAAAAGCAGCAATAAATCACACATCTCACGAGTAGGTATATTGCTTATTTAACGGGCGATTCACTTAATAACCGAGCGGTAGGTGTTACAACCCCTACTTACGCACAAGCGTTTTTATTATCTTCAATTCTCGAAGCGGTCCTTGTTTGGCAGGCAATAATTTTTATGGCTACTATGCCTGCAGTTGTTGGCGTATTTAAGAAACATAGACCATCCAAGAATGCGTCACTACATTGGATTTCCCTAGTTAAAAGGAAGTTTATAATAAAACATCGGGGTTTGTGTTGAAAGGGGCAGTGACGCATTCTCAGGTAAAAGTTATGCACACAAAAGTCACAGACTTTCTTTCGAACCACTCAGACAGTAAGTACAAACAGTACAGTAACAAACACGCACACAGCGTGACATTCAGTATATACCTAACATCCTAAAGTTCAAGTGAATATATCAATTAATTGCGAAAGGCGTATAAACATAATATATGTATGTAAATTAGTGCAGTTCATTAAAGTTAGTGAAAGCTATTCTGTTTTACTTTATATTAAATATAACCCATTCGCTGGTCCTTCGAACTTTACCACAAAGTATAAAATTAACTAGTGCCGGAGTGTCATTATAACATTTCACTAAATCGAAGCAGTCATTAACTCCAGCACATCAACGCAACGGTAGGAAGGGATATCTGACGACAACTTGCGGTAAATTTGATAAATGTAGAATGAAGTAAAATTTGCTAGTCAAGACTAGTGAAATATTTTCGAGTTATCACTAATACGTGCAGTGCAGACACCACACCAATTTTCCAATGTCGGATGCTTCATACGTTCGTATGTGTTTTACCTCACGGCAGAAATTCGTTGTAAATGGCAGCTTCACAATCAACAACCTTTACAATAGGAATGGCCCGTTAAAAACCAGTTTCCGTGCGAACTTATTTTCAGGACTAATACAACGTAATTTGCAAGTCAATCATTTCCATTTAATTCCCGTACTGTAAAGATTTCACAGCACAAAAATCAAATAATGGAATTCGCGATCGAGTGGAAAATTATATTGCTATGCGGTTCGTGTATGAATTATTCGATTCTATTCTATATAGTAATATACGTATTGTAATGGAGCGTACTATTAGTTATGAGCACCCTCTATGTGTATATCAGAGAAGGAAAGTTAGATAATTTCAATAATCAAATATGGTCAGAAAGGGGAAAACTCTTACTTACAGAGAGGTGCAAATCATAATAAAATCATTAATAGCTAAAGGCTAGAGTAATATAGAGAAATATCAAAGTAATAGGTAAAACCGAGGGATTCTTGGCCGGGTTTTCAAAAGTAACAAATGTAAGAATAGACAATTTGTATGTGCGAATAGTGAAGGTCAACATGGGTAGACAATATTAATTTATCATAAACAATTAAAATGTGTAAATTAAAAGAGTACGCTTCAGTACAAGAAACACTGTCAAAAATCCTCGGTGCATATGATAATGACCCATTTAAAGATTTGTTCTGCTTAGTTGCAAAGTTATAAGCGTATGAAATGTATAAAAGACAGTTATTGTTGATGTTACTGGTATTTAGATTTATTTTATATATTAAAATACTGTGATATAGTCAACATTTGACAAGTAAAAATTGTAATTTTAAAATTAAGGAGGATGAAGAGATGGAATCCTTTTGTGAGAGTGGTGTGTGGAAGTAATGATCTTCATAGACATGCATCCATGCCAATTCCAGATTTAGATGAATTAATTGTTCGATAAATCTTGAATTCGTGTAGTGACTGACAGCTGCTGGGTTTTATCGGAACTAGAAATATTTAAAAGAAAGAAAAGTTATTAACATACACAAAAAAAATATGGGAAACAGAAATATTAATTTGAAATTTAAATTCAAAATTAAAATAAATAATTGATTATTTAAATAAAATATATTTTCTTTAGGGTGGTATGGGGAAAACAAAAGTGTTTTGGGTAGCGTTAGGGAGGTTATAATTATAAATACGGGTAAACAAAAAAAGGAGGTCAATTAGTATTTGGTAATTAAGGGGAAAGCATTAGGCAGTCATTAGTAATTAACGAAAAATTCGTTAGAGAGTTGTTAAGTGTTCAGTTATCAAACAGTTATAATCACATTACGTTCCGTAAGGAAGAAAAACTTAGATAATGCCGCTGTTTGCCATGTAAACAGTTCGTCCAGAAAACATAAAAGGATTATGAATAATAGTTTCTAAAGACAAAACCATAACTCAGATGTCAACTATAAATGGTTAAACAAACTTACTTACCGAAAATCATGTGTCTCTGTATCCTGAACGAATAACCGGCAGCCCATATTTCAATCGAAGGTTCACATCACCCTGAGTTATCCTGTTGTCTATTCTCCTGATTTATGGGGAGTACCTGGATGTTCCAATCCACACCATCGTCGTGCTAGGTAGCAAGAACTGTCCGCATTCCAGGTCCATCTCTACATTCAATTTAACATAACCTACAAATGAAAAACATATCCCAGGTATTCCTAGTATTTAAGCATTGAGAAACAACTACTTACCTGTTAATTGAAAATAAGAAAAGTAGAAACAATTCATTTAACTAGTTTTAACACAAGGTTTAATGTTTCTTGAAATTGTGTTAAAAAGATTTGCTTGTGCAATGACCAGTTGCTTTTGGCGGTTTTGCATTTTATTTTATACATTTTTTATGTCAGACTCATCTCTGCATTCTAACAATAATAATTTGTAGAATGATAGAAATATAATGGAATGTGATAATGGAATGCCCTAGACACAACCCTTTTACTTTACTATCTGCGACGAGGGTACAAGAGTTTCACATTTTTTTCTGGGTCTCAACAACTTTTTGGGGAAACGTGCGGTCAACGAACACTCTGATTGCTTGGTCGCATTTCAAATATCCCTGCTGCGGTTATTCCATTTCATTACCAATCTAGTAAAACCCAGACATCTTTATACTAGTTCTTTAAGTTTAGTGTTAAATTTCGATGCAAGATACTTTACTTGTCGCTACAATAATTGTTGCAGTTTTTTAATGTATATAAAAAACGCATATACCAACAGTAATCATATACAAACCGGCATACAAAATAATAAAGCAGTGCAATTATCAAATGGTA
Source organism: Osmoderma eremita (assembly GCA_031763485.1). Classification (NCBI taxonomy): domain Eukaryota; kingdom Metazoa; phylum Arthropoda; class Insecta; order Coleoptera; family Scarabaeidae; genus Osmoderma; species Osmoderma eremita. The sequence goes on along the minus strand of JARFOC010000856.1, from coordinate 7,535 downwards.
CAAATTAATGATGATTTAGTTTTAAATTAACATTAACAGTAGGAAATTGAATTGTTCCTGATTAGACCGCAACTAGCCTATATAAAAATATCTAAGGAACGCAGTATATTAGGACATATGATAAATTATTAACGGTTACAACCCTACCTGGAGGTATTGTTTATTTCGCCATCCAAATTATTTTCCGGGTATGATTTGAATTTCTGTGTAATTTAATTCTTAATTATCCCGTGTTTAGAAAGCAGGTAGAAACCTCCTTACTACGAGGCCCTACTATGCATGGCATAGCTTTAATGTTGATTTAAAAATTACGTCATCTAGGGGAAAGTCGCTTAATATGGTATATTTTCTTGAAACCCTTATTATTTGGACATTTTAAGATAGTAGTGGACCACAAATTGAGAACAGGTTTTTGTCATATGTTTACTAAAGTTGCTCGATAGAATGAATGAGAAAAATCAGTGCTTTCCTAAAATTAATTGAAGGAATAAATTACTGCAATTCTCCCATTAAAAAAAACCGGTCACCATAATTGGCGACGCCGCAAAAGCTTCCATTACTGAAACCTTTACAGATTTCTGATTTGTCGATATACTAGATATGTAAGTGTCTATCACCATATTATTTCATTCAGCTACCCTATTTTTGTTTATAATTAACAGTCAATACGGGTAGTATAACAAAGACGTATTATGTTTCGGTTTCATGCCTGCTAGGCTTCTATGGTTGATCATTCCATTTCTCCACGGCTCTAAACCTTATCTTACCCATAATGCGGAGACTTAACAATGCGATCTTGAGGCGTATTATATTACCTTATCTTACCCCACTAGCAATATATGATCAAACGATTAATTGTATATGAAACGTACTGGAATTGCAGATGAAGTGTCTATAACTCTCTTATTTAGTTCTGGTTAATGCCTATTTTACCCAGTCATTCCTTTAATTACACGTTCACTATGATACTGAGCAAATTGGAATAAACTTTGAAGATAATTTTCTAGGATTGTATCGGGTAACACACATCAGAGGGATCTTTAGAGTTATATTTTACCTGCCTATTGTTAAAATTCGTATTGTATATAATTTATAGTTGCAAGTCAAATGAGCAAAGGACTAAATATATGGAATTTATGTATAAAATCATTTTTTTAATCCGCAAAAAAATATTGGTGGCCTTTAATATATTTTTTTAATGGAAGCTGTGGATAATAAACTTTAATACAAATAAATTGCAAATTTTTCAAACTTTCCAAACCTAGCGTAGGAGAGAAAAGCAAATATAAACGACCCTTCCCTTGTCGACGCTCAGCCAATAAAGGGTCGTTCATATTTGATCGTCCTAATACATAATACTCTATATTTATTTGGAATGTTATGCGGGATATTTCCAATAAATTTAGATTTTTCTTGGTACATGTACAAGAAAAATACAAAGCAGATCTATATGAACTAAGAAACCTAGATTCAGCTACCGATTCACGAGGAGTATCTGATTACTTACCCAAGGTGGGTCTTAAAACCCCAAGCTACTTACTATTTACGGACTGGTCGGGTTCGCCGTAATAAAATCAAGGGAAGTAAATGGTGTTAGCCGATAAGTTGACACGTTCAACTTTGAAACCATGTTATTGGGATTTTATAAGGCTATAAAAGATGGAATGTAAGGCAAGGGCTTTTCGAAGTTTAGTTAGAAATCCATGTGCGCAAAGCAATCTTTTCAAATAAATATTTCCAACCCTTTTAAAATGATTATACATATGTTAATAATCCTGGGGCAAGAAATTAATTCATGATACCGATAACTAAATATATTTATGATTTTTAAAAATCGTGTCAATAAATCATGTGTATTTTTAGTTCTGTTGTTCGAACCCTCCTAAAAATTAATTTAGACCATGCCGTGGCCAAATAAACGAGAAATGATGGCAATATTAATGAATTATAGTAACCAATTATCTCTCAAAATATATACGTTTTTATTGATTTGTACATTCTCTGTTTGAGTAAAAGCTGTTCCGGTTGCTTATGTGGGTTTAGAATCATTTTAATGTAAAGTGAAAGAATAGATGTCGAGTTATATTGACAAATAAAAAGAATACACAAAGGACTACTTTAATATCAAGTTACAACAGGATGGAATTTAGAATCAATAGAGGTATGAAGGTGACGGCAAATAAAATTTAAGCATAAGGGTGGAAGGACATTGAGAAGAAATCAATGTTCTGCACGCTGAGGAATGGTAAAAAAATAATAACTGGAATATTTGCATGCCAGCCTTGGTATCAATCCTTCAAAAGCGGCAAGAAACAGTGAAATGATAAACAGCATAAGGTGTACGACCCATAGAAAATTTTAAACCGAATAATTTCAAATGAAAATATGTGTAGGAAGACAAATGTTTTCCGAAAATAAAAATATAATCCAAAAAATACTTGATCAAAGCAAGCAGATGCAGTACAAAGAATAATTTGTTAATTTTGGACTAGGTAATACAGCTAAAGCCTGAAAATCATCTGTGTACGTCAGGATTAATAAAGTGTGCTTTACATAAAGTAACAACACGTTCACGCATACAGGAGCGCATGGATAATCTATGTTCACTACAGACACATTACACCGTGAATAATAACCCTTTGATAATATTAATTGCCAATTTTAACTGATTGAGACGGCAAGACGTGATTTGAAGGAGCAAGGTGATGGATTCAATGTCGATCATATTAATAAAGTACCAAATTTCTTTTGCTCCAATGAATTTTAAGGGAATGTTATACGGTTTTGGAAATGACGTCGCAAATCCTCGAAAACAAGAAGAACACAAACATTGTTTGAATTAATTAGTAACGCTTGGAATGCAAAAGTTATACCAACAGACTGGGAAACAGGAGTGATAAATGAGAAATTGCAAAGCATCATAAATACAATCTTGACCGAGTTACAACGTGGTTTCAGGTAAGGCAGAAACGCTGCTGAAGTGAAAACCAAATTGAAAAGGGAAACAGCGTATATGACCTTCATATACTTGGAAAAGGAATACAATAAAGACCCGAGCAGAGTGGTATGGGACATCTTAGACCAAAAAGAAGTAAATAATAGGCTTAGTAGAGTAATACAAAGTTTTTGCAGACTGACAACCAACCTTGCAATTTATAAAAACATAAAATTAGAAGAGGTCGAGGTAGGAGCCCAATTTTGTTTATAGTGTTCATGGACCATATTATCAAGCAATGCAATCAAAGAACGAAAAGTTTATTTCTAGGTTATACAAATATGCTACCAGTGGAAAGAATATGCCTATGAAGATTATGTGGTAATCATGACACGCAAAAAAACCTATTTAAGGAAAAGGGTAAAAATTCTGAAGGAAAACGGCATGAAGATTGATCTAAAGAAGGCAAAGGTTAGCAGTAACAGAAGAAGAAAAAAATTAAATCGATGGAAACATTTTGAATACTTAGGGAGTAACAATAGAAGACACAGGAACGCATACTACATATCTATGCATGCATATCTTAGGTGAATAAGGGCGATGGAGAAATTCTGAACACATAAATGATTTCAGCATACAAAAGTATATGGGAATCAGGCATTTTTGTGCTTGGAACAAAAAACTTGTTAACCAGTGTAATTTTTTCCTTCGTATAATACCTAGTTGTCCCAATTTATTTGTTGAATTCTAGTCGTATTATTTAGTTTAGATCCTCTATTAAGCGGTTCACTCCGGTTTGTGTAACCGTTTAAAATACTAATTATGTATCTACATTCATGTTTGAATAACATACAAATGGTAATCATCATCATACAAATGGTAATCAACAAAGCAAGAGAGCTTCAATAATTCTTATTTACATATGCCTCGTAATATATAATTCTCTGAATTATTTCTAGAAATTCACAGAAGCCATGTGAAATGCCATTAAAAAATATGTCTAGCAGAGCATTATAGGCTTCAGTGCTCTCGGTGTATTATCAGGTGGTTTATTAAACCTTTTTAATATATACGTAGTTAGGATAGTGAGCCTGGAATTTCGTTTTAATTTAATTCCAGCTTGTTTTTTTTTTATTTTTCTAATTAAGATTAGTACGGTTTTGTTTTATATGTGGAATGATTCAGTTTAGATAAATTACACACACAAGTACTGATTGATAAAATTGTTACAAGTTTACACTTAAATTAACAAATAAGCTACATTTTATGGGCTGAGATAAAGCCTAGACATGCTTGAAGTTATCAAGCATCCCTAAATTGGATTACTCTGTCTTTAATTATCATCCCAATTTAGAAAAAAAACCGGGATTGTCGTAATTAAATAATTCCAAGTTAGAATCCAACAGTTGGCTGAAAGTAATTTCGCCTCGCCCACGCTAATTAATATTCCTATGATTAATTTAGTCTGAGTACTTACTCAGACATTTCAGTAGCCTTTAGAGTATCATATTTAATTTAATTCGAAAATTTCGGAAATTGTAACGATCTCAAAAGACTATAGCAAAAGGTACTTTTATTTGCCGTGAGGTCTGTATCCAGATATTATAAAAAACAAGATACAAACAGTGTTAGACAACATATCAATACCAAAGTCAGTGAATTTCATACAAGGTGGCAACAAATTTTAATCTACTCATTTACATACTCGTTAATGGTATAGAATGCCTTCTCCAATAACATCTGTTTTACGCGCTGTTTGAAAATTTTAGAGAAACCACTTGTCCGTACCTCGCCCGGAAGACTATTATATAGGTTTAGACTCATTAATGCCGGAGATCTTTTTGTTAATGTTAATCTGTGTTGTGGAATAGTCATAAAATTTCTGGTCACAGAGTACACCAATGAATGATAAACATTTACTAGGTCTTGCTGTTTTAGGACATTTTTTAATTGTAACATTGCATAATAGGTTTTGTTTAGTTTTTTACATAAACTATCTAGTTGATCTCCCCAACTGAGATTTTTATCTAATCTCACATCTAGTACAGATGCAGTGTCGGTGAAGTTTTTGTTTATATTTATGATTCCGTATATGAAAATTAATAATTTTTGTTTTTTGTTCATTTAAAATCAGTCTAATTTTACTACACCAACCCGTCACTTCTTCAACTGTTCTTTCAATTTTGTAATTAGTCTCGTGTAATGTTGTGGCCTTCACAATTACAGAAATATCGTCTGCAAATAAAATAGGTAGCCCGCAAGTAATTCTTTCTGGCAGATCATTGATGTGTAATAAGAATAGCAATGGACCTAAAACTGAGCCTTGCGGAGCACCCACATCAATGTCAAATTCAGGCGACTGTTCATTTCCCAATTTAACCACTAGTTTTCTGCGTTCTAAAAACGACAATAACCATTCTAATGGGAGGCCTTTAAACCCCATAGCATATAGTTTCCTCGCCAAAACATTACTATCTACACAATCGAACGCGAATGTTAAAGCAAAGAAGATGCCAGCTACATAATTATTTCAATCTAAAACAGTGTAAATGCATTCCAAACTATGAAAGAGCGCAGTCTTAGTTGACTTTTGTTTTACGAATCCATGCTGGCTCGGGTGCAATATTCTGTGTTTATCAAGAAAGCCATAAGATGCGTTTGGAAAACAGAACATTTCCCTAAAATATTGATGGTAGATAATATGAAATGAAACATCGTCATAATTACCAAGGTAGTAAATTAAAAGCTTTATTGCTTAAAACTACATTGTACTTGCAGTATTTTGAAAACAATGTAGGCACGTATCTTCATGTGGTATCATCGGCCGTACCCTTAACTCAAAACGAGGAAGACATAATTCGTACACAAGAATCTTTTGCTTGTCTGTTGCGTTTGAGCTTGAAATAAGCAAACCTTTTGTGCTCGTAGCAGCGTCGAGGCGGTAATCCATTTTGAAACACCCAGCGTACGTGCAGTGTGTATTTCCATGATTTTTTTAAATTAAAAATAGTAAACTAAAATAAAGCATTATGTGTGTTATATGTACATTTTCATTAATGTTTTATATATGCACATAATACCATGATGACGGCAACTTGGTGCAAAGAGAACTTCGTTGCAAAGAATCCTAAACAAGCTGGGTGCATTTTCGTATGTGATGCAGGTAACGCAACAACAGTTGCGTCACAATTATCGCGTTACAACATCAAAATCCTGAATTTCTTTAAAATGTATGGTTTTCAGACGAAGAACATTTTCATTTGTCGGGCCATGTGAATCGGCGCACAAGTAGATTTATGAGATTTGTCAGACCTGATGAGGTTCAAGAAGTTCCTTTACATAGTGCTAAAGTGAGTGTCTGCTGTGCAGTTGTGGGACACGGAATCATTGGTCCGTACTCGATCGAAGAGAATGGTAGAGAAGTCACACTTAATCAACAAATTTTATAACACGCTTTATCCCTGATCTACGTCGACTCTATCGTGCAAGTAATTTGGGATTTCGAGTTTTTCGGCAGGACAGGGCAACTTGTCATACTGCTGCCGTAGTTCGTCAGGTCCTTCAGGGACATTTTCAAACCAAAATCATTTCACTATATACTAACTTCCCTTATCCTTCAAATTCGCCAGACCTTATCTCTCCAGACGCATACATTTGGGACATGACTAAAGATGCCGTCTTCAAAAGGTCACCACAAACCAACCATGAATTAAAGGATGCCATTCGGGTCTTCTTCGCACAACTGAGACAACCCTTATTCGATAACATGCCGACCAACTTGAAACTCTGTCGGCTCAAATTGACCAACTCCAATCATGACCGTTATGAACCGTAAAAGCTTAAATGTTTTAAATTTATATTTTGCCCAGCGCGTATCAAGTAAATTAATGTAAACTGCGTGGTTATCTTTGCTCGTACATACATCCCTGCGTCCTCAGTTAAGCCAACGTTGAACTTGTTTAGTGGAGAGTGCAGTATTAACGAGCCTATCTGTTTTAACTAATTTAACATACTTCCATAAAGTACCCCACAGCGTTAATTGCTTTCAGATTATAAATCAGCTTTGCCTACGGAATGGGGATATATCTAAGTAAGGGTACGAACAAAATACACAAGCATTAATCCAAGTCCGGTAGACTTACAACTATAATCCGTATTTTAATACATACTACATACAAAGCGCGGAAGCTTGCCAGGGTACCATTAGTCGTAGCGGACGGAAGGGAATCTGGATGCGAAGTTGTAGGATCCTCGTATGTAGAATACGGGACTTTTTTTGTATCGTTACACATAGGTACGGTCGTCAGTTAAAAAAAAAATTCTGTATATCAAATATTTCTTTATTAATTTAATTTTTGTTTTATATTTATTCATATATCAATAACAAATTAAATACATTTTATTGAATTAAAATACTGAACATGTTCATTAAGTACTAAGTCTAATTTATTATATCTATTTATTTCCATACATCTAAACGGTCTAACTTTTACTCTTGTTTTGTATACGTAATACATCATAGTCTGTTTTGTGCGCGTCGAAAAGTACATATAGCAACGGACGTCGATCCGAGACCCGTCTGTACCCTGGACATGTGACG
>JARFOC010000855.1:0-11982 GCA_031763485.1 Osmoderma eremita | reverse complement strand
ACGCAAAAACTTCAACACAGTTGAACTACATGCAGCGCTGCAAATCTTTTGGCGGTTCCGAAAAATATTTAAAATGATCCAATCACAACTCGCGACGGACCGACGCACGACGCACGACGGAGGTATGGAAACCCACCTTAAGTATCGACCAATTTTTATTTACAAATTATAAATGTCTGTTTACGTTTTTAATTACCTCTAAAATTATAATTTATAGATACACTAACTTGTTTTAGAGGAGTTTCAAAACTCGTTTTTCGTTTAAAATTGCCATTTTTACTTCCCTCCTCAATACTTGACATAAATGGAATTCAGTATGTTCAAATTTAATTTATTCCAGGTGGTAGGGTTTAATTGGCAACACCCGTATCTCGAGCCTTTCCCGATACAATGCGATTCGTTGCAGCGGGCCGAGTCAGCTCGGGATTCCCAAGATACGTAGCTTGGTCGGCCGTAGCCTTACACCGTAGGCGAAATGAATTCATGCATATTATACATACACGCCCAGGGTATGTATAATTATATTGCTTTTTTACTTGAGAGAATGACCTGACCGGAATACTTTCTCTTCTGAAATATAATTTACATGACCACTTGTATTTTATTAACTTGTTGAACAAAGACATTTAAAAATAATAGGTAGGATACAACGATTTTCCTTATTTTCTTTTATTTGATATTTTTTTTGAAGTACTTCAATTACACTAATATTAGAAATGTTAATATAACTATCTTTAAACGATTTAGGTCACACTATTTAATTAGTAAGTAAGTAAGTCCAGTTCTACATACATATGTATACATATAACATGACGAAGAATTGTAGCAATAGACCTACCCTTTTGTAGACTGTGAATAATGTTTCTTTTATTTGTTTGTATTGGTTCTTAAATTAGGAGGGATATTTTTTTGTGACAAAAACTTTGAGACACGTGGTCAATATAGAAAAAGGCACCCTTTACTTCGTTTTTGTTGCTGGTTATATAAAATAGTGTGTACAAGTGCTGTATGTTCAGAATGTTTAGAATATTTTTTTTCCGTGGAAAATGGAGATTATGTTCAATAAATTATTAGTAAAATATAGATCATTTCGAGAAGGTAGTTACTGTGACTTCTTGTATTAAAACCCTGAGTTGTAATTAATTTAACTAACATAAATTCTTTTAAATCTTTATTATGATATGAGGGCTTAATTATGAGTGCTATTTTATACTTCTGTCAACTCATACGTGTATCTGCAGAAATAAAAACATTATCTTGCCAAATTATTGTTAGTACATTTTTAAATTACTTATGTAGCATATTTTAAACTTTTACCATTCAAATCATAAATTCCTATAGTTTCTTATTATTTTTTTCAATAAAACTTACTTATTTCCTTAACTAATTGTATTTTATAATTAAAAAGACCAAGAGGGGTATTTAAAGATCTATATTAATTTTAAAATATAGAAGACTTCAAACGCCGTGCATTCGACAAAACATCTGTGTATATTTCATTATCTTCTCGAGGCCTCGATCGAGACAGCTTGACATTACTTCAATGTATCGAGGCCTCGTAAGCTAGCTTGCGTTTAACCCTAATAGATGGGTGTTGTGTAGTTTCCGCTAGATATGACGTCACTACCATTCGCGCAAAAAGAAACTATTTAAATGAGTTCTTATTATAAACGCAACGATGCTCTCTGTAGGTATTTTACCACGAGCATCATAAGTACGAGAAAGTAATGATCAATGAGGTGATTCTATGAACTTGTAAACCGCGGGAATTTTACCGTAATTTTACAGGAATTCGGCAAAGAAAAGAAAAACTTTTGCTTTGTCGTACTCGGAATGCGGCCGTGATGAATGATATCGGTGCAATTACAAAATCACAATGATGAAAATTGTTCTATTATTACGCCAGATAAATGGTAATACTTACGTTTGTCAGTGACCCCAGACCGTACGGGTAATAAGTTTCATTCTTGTAAGGATCCTTGGGGTAAATTGTAGATACATCTGGTGTTCGTTGTCCGTGTCTGAATAGCTAAACATACGAGTAGAGGGAAATTTAGAAATAATATTCACTTAAAATATAATTAAAACCTTACCACATGGGCCATAACCAGAGAATCGTCTTCTGTTGATTTCTCGCGATCATTTTCTATCTTGTAAGTATTAGATGCGGTCATTAGAGACGTCAAGGCTGCTAGTAAGATCAGAAGGTACTTCATGGTTGATGCGCTGGTTATCCGCGAAGTTGATTTTTTTATTGGAAAACTTTAAAATAAAGAAAAAACATGAATGTAATATAAATATTCATAACCATTTTTTTATTATCAACAATATTAATGATGGAAACCAGACAAATAAACAAATAAATACAACCTTGACCAACATGATTTCAAATTACCACTGTTATAAAAACCTATCACATTAAAAGTCATAAATTATTTGGCAATAAAGGTATTGAGTTCATTATATCTTTAGCATTTTGGTTTAAAGGTTACAATAAATATTTTAATAAATTGTCGTGTCGAAATTGAATACAATATTGGCAAATATTCTCTTCGTAAAAAACATGTATGATATAGTCTGACATTTTAATTTAGTTTCGTAAGTTACATTTGTCATTTCTTAAATTTCTCCAACTTCTTTAAGTAAAGTGTATGTTGATGCTCAATACCCACTAATTCAAGTACACAGTAAAATGTTTTTATATGCATTTCAACTAACTTTTGCGCCTGCAATGCAAATGTTTATTTAAATGGGGACTTGCAAAAATATTGCTGGATCGTAAAATTACAGTCGTGTAGCATGTTGTTATTTGAAACTTACAGGCAGATACCGAACTATACGTAGGTATCCAGGTACGTATTCACTAGTGCCTCACAGTAAAAATAAAGTAAATCCATTAGGTATCCTGTGTTTTCAGTGCACTGTAACTACACGCCAGAACTGTAATGTTACAGCTCTGAACTAGTAAATTACAAAATAATTAGTACTCACAAAATTAACGTAACAATGTATTTTTAATACAATATATAATAATATACAGAACAAGTAACAAATGTACCTACATATTATATCAAATAAAGAGCATCGAACTACGAAGATGCATATTTAATCCATGGATTTCAGTGTATTAAGTGAGGTTATAATTTTCTTTTTGGTTCTTGTTACTGTGGAGCGATTCCCAACACAAGTATAAATATTTAAAAAGTAGGACTGAATGATTTCCAACGAATTATACTTATATGAGGCGGATATTGCACATTTAATATAAACATATAAGCAAAAACATATTGCAAATCCATCCGCAAAGGTGTTTGTGGCTACTCCCTAGACCTTCTCGAAGTAAATATGACAAATAAGGGAGGATTCACCATCTGCAAGAGAAAAGTAATTTAAAGTAATTGCGATATGCGAAACAAATATGGTTTTATGGTTACTCATAAATAAACAATCTGAAACATGTCACGTAAGAGGGTTTGGTATGCTTGGCGGGTTTTGTATTTGTTGTCTACGATATGTGCCATGTTGATGATATTTGTGCTCTTTGTATCGCTTGAATATTCTGAACTTAGCTGTACATTCAGAACGAATACATTTAAAAACTGGCCCAGGAATATTTCTATGATATGTTAAATAAAAATCATAACCTGTTTTCTACATTCAGGATCACATACACAATGATCAGCTCATGGCAATGGTTTTATAGTTTCAATATAGTAGGCTATTAATGAACCTAAATTAAGGCAGATTATAAAAAAAGTTGTACTTACTTTGTTATAATTATCCTATTGGATTCATAAATGTATATCCACTCCTCCAATTCTTTCTTCTCTTCTGCAATCACACTTTCTTTACACTTATTTCACTACTTTTTAGACAGCGCACACATATTTCACGACTTCCCTCAATTCATCATTCTCGCAACTAGCTGGTCCTTTCGTCACCACCACAAGAGCTTTGTGTTTCCTCCCCGTCCATGCACCGCGATGCAATGCACCGTCAATGGTTTTCGTACTGGAACATCAGCAGACGGTGCTTCCGTCCGTTCTCTGGTTTCTACGGTAGCAACTTGAGCTAGGATAACTGCACTGGCGGTTCCTTGTTTCTTCTGGTAAATCCGTAATAATGTATAAAACCCGTCCAAACCCCTCGTTGTGTTGTGTAGTGCAATTTGTGAAAATGTGTTAATTTACGATATACAACAAAACGTATTCTTTGATTTTGTATAATTTTTTATACTCATCACCTGTCCCTGGCTGGACTTATTACTATTAGACCCTACACAACAGAGTTCGCCTTTATCGGCCGAGCCGGAGATAAGGGGAAATTCCAATAATAGTGCGCATTTAATTTGACATGAAAATAACGTTGCAAACAAATCTAGCACGTTGACGATATTTACGATGAACCAAAAGATGCTATAAAAGATCATAGCAATACATATATACATTCAGCTCCCATTTAATTTGATGAAATGTTTTGAATATAGAAAGCGTATCAATAACAACAGGTGCACCAATTAAATGCGCTGGTGGATTTATCTGAAAACCAACGCCGATTTATATTATGTTTATTATTGCAATCGTCAATGAACAGCATTTTGACAACGTTCTGGGACTCTATATAATCGGCCTTAATAAATACCTTCACCTATGTAGTCGCATTTGTATCTTCTATTTTGCAAGTTGGAAAATTTTCAATTAATTTCAGCACGTAGCAATGCTTAAATTCTGTCGTGGTTCTATAATATGTCAGGTTCCGCTCTGTACGTACGCATTTTGTATATTTCGTTTGCTATATATACGTATATATGCAGCCCTAATTCTATGGTTATTATTTTTAATGCAGAAAAGATTTTGTCATTAAATTTTCTTTTATCATGTCTAAGAAACATCTATAAAGAAATATTACTAAAAACCCGCTAGTGACAAAGCAAGAGATACATATATTGTATATAAATATGTGTATGTATGGAAGTTTAATGTTTGTACACCTCCTCTTAACAGCTATTTCCTCTTATATTTGATTACGATTAACCCTACCTTCTAACAATAACATAACTTACCGTAACATGCACGTACGGTTTACATGCTTATCTTATCAAGAACTGCTTTAATTGGTTTCACAACACCACACACAGTACGAATTAATATCTTACAAGCGGCTCATTTCGTGGTGTGAAAATTTACGGTTATTATAGAAAAACAATCATACAGACTAGTGCTACAAAATTTGTGTATAGTTAAATTTTAAATTACTATTCGCCAAGATGATAAAAGATAGGTTAGAAACCCTACAAATGATAGAAAACACGATTAACGATTCAAATAATGTAAATGTTGAAATAGACGATAGTCAAAGTGAAGTTTATGTTGATCCTTTCTTATTGGACGTTGAGGAGTTATACGAAACCTTAGAGATTATGAGAAACAATGTGTTGGAAGTGAAAAAGAAGTATAGTGAAATCCTAACGACTCCACACAATGGCGAGAAGATGAAACAAGATGTCGAGGACATGGCCGCGGATATCAAGAAAAGATCTAGTCGTGTCCGCGTGAAATTGAAGATAATGGAACAAGAAATGGCCGAACATGTGCGAGCAGGGAAAGCTTCGGCCGATCTGCGCATGAGGGCGATCCAAAACGCGACTCTCACGCGCAAATTTGTCGAAATTATGACGGAATATAATCTAACTCAAGTGGATTACCGCGAAAGGTGCAAGGCGCGCATCAAACGCCAACTAGAACTGACTGGGAGGAACACGACCGACGAGGAACTGGAGGAAATGCTCGAGCAGGACAATCCGGCCGTGTTCACGCAAGGCATCGTTACCGCTGCGCCGGATTTGCGCAAACGATTCGCTGATATTGAGGCACGTCACGCGGACATTATAAAATTGGAGAACTCCATCAGGGAACTGCACGACATCTTCACGGACGTGGCGCTGTTGGTGGAAGGACAGGGTGAGTTGGTGGACAGAGTTGAATATCACGTTCAAAGTACACAAGAATACGTCGAGTTTGGTAAGATGGAATTGTGTAAAGCCCACGTGATAAAGAATAGAGCGTTTAAGAAGAGGGTTTGGGTCTGTTTGGGTATCGTTGTGTTGATCTTATTCGTAGTGTTGATTGCAAAGTTGACTTGATGGTGTTCAAGTAAAAATTACTTTATTGTGACGTCAAGAGCAAATTAGATCAATATTTCATTCATCGTGTTTTTGCGTTTTAGTGTTCGAACTGAAAACGAAAAAAATAAATAATTGCGAACACTACAATGTATAAAAAATCCTAACCTATAATTAATTTCAAGAAAAAGATGATTGAGTTTTGACACTTTTACTTTTTTACTTTACTGGGAGCATATTAATTTTAATACATATATGTATATTAAAGAAAAGTATTGCTTCCAATTTGTATTTTTTTAATAAAAAAATAATATAAAAAAAACATATTTTTTTTATTTGAGAATCACTGAAGAAGCCCATAATTTTGTTTATTATTACTAAACATTAACGTAATTTACATTTCGAAGTTATTTAGTAATTGGGGTATTAAATTTAAAGTAATATAATCCTTTAGTAAATAATAGTTTCCAATTTTGTAACAAAAATAGCTGGAATCATACAAACCCCCATATAATACAATTATATTTAAGAAAGGAATAGGAATTACACACACATATGCTTGTTTCAACTTTTAGTCAGTCGATGAACCTGTTTGATCTTCAGATGATCTGTTACATGAATAATAAATTCTTCAATGTCATTTTGCAAATTATCCAATATCCACATTTCCTTTTCAATATTTTTTACATGTTTGATGTACTCGTAATTTTGCCAATTATAAACCGTTACAGTGCTATATGCTGTTCGAATTAATTCCTCCATATCTTTTACCTTAAACGTGGTATTATTAATTTTTATATAGTTTTTAGCTTGCGCCCATACCATTTCAATCGGATTTAACTCGCAGTGGTAAGGTGGTAATCGAAGAACTTCATGACCTTTTTCTTTTGGAAATTCATCAATCCTGCTTTTATCATACCGCAGTTTAATTTGTGACACCCAAACAGCAAGTCCCTTTTTAGCATATGGTCAGTGGTTGGTATTTGTTTCTCGCGGAGCCAATCAATGATATTGTTTTTTCTCCATGCTGTCGTTGGAATTTTCTGCAGTGATAGGAAGCGTTATCAAGAACAATCACTGACTTCTGCGGTATATTTGGAAGTAATTCCTTAATAAACCAATTCTCGTATGTGTCTGAATCCATCTCATGATGAACATCAGTAGTGTTTTCCTTGCGGAGAAATGTATATTCAGCACCAGGAACAAATCCGTTAGCATCACCAGCATGAACTAATACAAAACGAGGTCCAAGCCCGGTTGGGGATTTTAAACCAGTACTTAATCCTTGGATAAAAGCTTGTCGACTATTTTGAATTGTAGTGTCTGTCCAAGTTTTATTTACTGAAGAAAGAATTAAAGCTGCAGACATGTCAAATAGCAAGCATTAAATTGTACCTTCTTCTCTAAATTTCTCGATCTCTCGTAAGTATTTGTGCCTCGACGATCTATTTTATTATGAAAAATTACGAGTGGAATAACATTATAATGCACCTCTAATTAATTAACTAGCACATTGGGCAAGTAAACATTCAAAGTATCAAGTTTATTCTATTATTTTCACACTTGCTTAATAGCAATAAAAAATCCTAAACGTATTGCATTAATCGCATTGTGAAAGATAAAAATTAAAGTGAACGTTATTTACAGACAGTTTGTAAGTTTGTATACTATAGATACAATGCAAGGCAGAGATTATCCTCCAAATTTACTATACCAACGAACCTTGAGCTTGTTCGTTAACGATTCATTTACAATACCGAAGGTGAAATTAACGGAGAAAGTAACAATATTTTTACAAGTTCAGTAATGGCCAAATCACCATGATTCAATGTTCTTTATCGATGTGAATAAACCGAGTTAGTTCCGTTAAAATACGGAAGGTCACTGTACGAATTTCGTTCACCGATTATTAAGGTTAAAGTAGTAATTAAAAGAGAATAATGTCTCATTACAAATAACTATGTAAATAATAATAATTATGTATTAAGTGATTACCTGTATGGCGAATAAGGTTATAAGGAAATGTAATGGAATAAAAAAAATCGCTGCATTTTTATATCATCAGGAAGTACACGCCAGCAAAAATCTGATGTAATTAACCAGTTTAATTGGCGATAAGGGTATATTGTAGTGTTCCTTCGATCCAAACAATATTAATTAATACATTATTACTCTATTAACCGTGCGGGCGATAGGTGTATAGTCACCAGATGACACACGAAGTCAACGTAATAGACTAAATAGGATATGGAGCATGGGGGCAAACATCAGTAGCAGTTACAAAATCAAAAACAATCATTTGTAATGGACATATCACATTTTCTCTAAATGAATATATTAATTTAAGGGACAGGAAGTTGTGAAATAACTTTGTATAAATTATTTTTATGAGTAGCTGCGAAATAAAGATGATTCATAGTATAAAATACCCTTTCTGAAACCAATAAAAGAAGCAAATACTTGCTTGTTCTAGAAAAATACAAAGTGAATAGGGTCGTTATTGGAAGGACTAATAAAATGATACCATCCTCTAAACAATTAGATGAACCATTTTCTTCTAAAGTCATAGCGAATTATATATAGAAAATAATCAAATAAATAAATTAATCCTGTTAATAAATATTCAGAACAATCTCCCTAGTCTATTCAGAAATTCTGTTTTAACTTTTGGTAAAAGTGCAGGTGAAATGCTCCTCATGCCTTGAATAATTATTTTATAGATTTTACGGGCTATCTTCTCAAGAAATTGATGAGAGGATTTAGCGTGAATCCATAAAAAGTAATAATTCGGAATGAGATCAGGCGATCTAGGCGGCCAACGAATAGCAGTTCAATCTACCATAAAAAATGACAGCCTGCTGAAACGATACCTCAGTCATTCTTATTCCCGGTAAATTTTGCAGCGCCGATCTCATACTATTTTGTAAAAGAAATTAAATATCGTGGATTAAAAACCCCTTCAATAAGAAATGATCCACTTATGTAATCGCTTAAGAGGCCTACCCAAACATTCACCTTTTGAGAGCATATGTCTATTATTCGCAAACCAATATCGAGCTGTAAGTAATTGGGTTATGACGTCTTTGAAGCGGGAAAGTGGGCTCACAGATACATCGGACAAGTGCCTCACAAAATGCGAGCGTTTCGTACTTGTCATTGGGGACTAGTTCGTTTGATTTTCTTAATCTGTACGAATGATACTTGCTTTTTAAGCACTCTGCATATAGTGTTATCAGAGCCACTGACTAATTGAGCAATTCGACTACTAGACCATTGTGACTCCTCCGCCATTGTTGCCCAAATCTATCCTGTAATCCATGTTTTTTCTTGTGTTGATGCAGCAAATAAATACGAACACAAAAAATTTATGATAACTCTCAAAAATATGTGGAAAGGAAGAAATAAAGTAAAAAAATATAATATTAAATTGATTATTAAACGTGAATTTACAACAAAACTAGTGGTGGAAAGGTAGCGTCCTAAGTCCTCTGTTGTTTGTAATGCTAATAGATGAGATTGCTAGGGAGTGCCGTGTAATGTGTAATAAAATGCAAATCGGTGTGAAAAATTTTCAGAAGATGTGGGTGTCTCAACTGGTATACGCAGACGACTAAATTATCGTTGAATCATCCGAAGAGAACTTTCAAAGAAATGTTAATGAGTGGTACAACAGCTTCAGGAAGTTCTAGCGGTGGCAAAAAATGAGCAACAGATTGGTGTTAGTCTTAATAACAAGGTTCTCAGGGAGACCAGCAACTTCAAGTATTTGGGCTCTGTAATTAATTTGAGAGGAAAACTGGATCCGGAAGTTAGGAATAGGATAACAAGGGTCACTAAGGTGCATCAGGCACTAAAAAAGAACGTTTATCAGGAATAAGGAAGTCAGCGGGGACACTAAAATTTGCATCTTTAACAGTGTGTGTATACCGGTGCTAACGTACGGGTGTGAAACATGTAGTTAAAATGACATATGTAAAAATGAGTTACAAGCAAGTACGATGCCCTGTCTTAGACCAGTGACGGGGGTGGCAAGGAGAGATAGAATTAGTGCAGGAGTGGTACATGGTCGTACCTATTATAGCAAAGTGGAGAAACGGTAGTTAGTATGGTTTGGTCATATGGTGCGTATGGAATGCACATGGAAGGCCTATTCACGAACAAAAAATCCGATCAAAAATGACTATGTATATATCTCACATACGGTATATCTGCCTATGCATGATGATATTTGGCAGATATAACATGATAAATTAGCAGGGACATTCATGTTTTCTTTTTCTATTATCGACGCATGCATAATTACTTCTGGCGCAAGAGGAAAGTAGTAGAATAAATTGTGCTATCGATGATCCTAAATTGCAAAGTAGACAATACCTTGTTTTTTCGGATAGATGTAGTGATGACAATTAAATATACATATACGGTGTGGAAGGAATCTAACCGGTTATAGGATACCATGATTTAGGCGGCCTGCCATTACACACGTTTTTGCGTTAGTGGGAATATTAATATGTAAATTTTAACGAACGTTAACCCTATTTGGAAGACTATACAAATGAAATGATGATTAATCGGTAAACAAAACACTTTCCAAAAATTGTTCACGGGTATTACATTTATTCATAATAATTTCGAAAAATTTCATTCGTCAGAAATGATCGCCACGAAAATATCTTGGGATGTACCTCATAAAAATGATATTTATGTTTTTTTAATACTTTTAAAACAGTTCAATGACTGACACATACTTCATTAGCGATTCCATGCAAGGATATTGCTGAATTTGTTTCCACCAACGCCTACGTTTGAATACCCAAATCATCATTTTGGTTTGAAAGTTTTTATTTTTTGAATTAGCAAGAGTTTCCGTTGTATCTAATGTTCGAATCGTATTTTGTATTTTTACAATGCTTGGTATAGGCCTACTTGCAAATAAATCAGGAGAAACTTTTGGCGAAACGTGGGGTTGAATACTTGCACATAAGGGGCATTAGTGAGATGGGAAAGAAAAATGATTATTAGAATAATGGCAGGGAAGAAAATAGAGGAAGCTTATATCACATAACAAATGGAGAATTATAAGATATCTACAAGAAATCTAAGATTGACATGGTAATAAAATCTAAAAGACTGCAGTGGCTGGGTTACTGGGAATAACGGAAGATAGAAAAGAAAAAGAGATAGCCTGGAGAGTACCAGATCATAAGCAAAAAGGAACAAGATCAAGAAAAAAGTGGAGAGAAGCAGGGTTGACAGATTTAAAAGGCAAGGACATAAAGAACTCGAGGGACAAAGCCAAGAACGGGAAATTATGGAAGGGAATTAGAAAGCTATAGGCCTAAAGGCATGTCAAAAGATATATACAGGGTATTCTTGCAAGCTGCGGATAACCTCAGTAAAGAGTAAAAGGAACGACTAGATGTTTTACTTTCTTAGAACAGAAGATACATAGGAGAAATACCCAATCTCCTCTATGCTTCTCCGTCCTCTCCACCCCAGCTGCGTATGCGAATTACAGCAGCTTCCATAATGCTTATTTTTACTCTTTTCAACTAATGGAGCCCTTACGTCTATTCCATGTAATTCCACTTATGTTTGTGTTCCAAATTTTCTTTTAGCGAATAAAAAATAATTGGTGCAACTAAAAATATTTCTTTTTGTAACAAATACCTTTGTTTGAGTAACACATCATTTTTTTCAGACGAATATTTAATTATCCATACATATTTAACATAAGTTGATGTAATATACACAGATTTTGCTAAGGTATTTGATACTATTGACCACTCCATACTCGTTGCGAAGCTATCTTCAATGGGTTTCTCTGCCTCCATCTGTCAGTTAATCGTTTCTTACTTAGC
>JARFOC010000854.1:0-26939 GCA_031763485.1 Osmoderma eremita | reverse complement strand
CTTTCTAATACTGGCGGCGCTCGCTGCTGTACGCAGCATAGCGGGACGAGCGATCCATGTAGAGTATTATATCTTTGGGTTGGTGTTTATATAGTTGTGCCGATGTATTAAACGAGACCAATATAATTATTCTTTTGTTTATTTGAGTGTATTAACGAACTATGATATAATATACATTTATCACTATGAAGAATAACTACAGTATCAAGATGAATGTCGCACCTTACGAAAATCTGGCTACCAATATTAACAACGGAACGTGGAAGATGTCGGCACAGAGTTCGAATATTTTCCACATATGAAACGAAGAGACATTTCATAGAGGAAGTAACCGCAAAAATAAGAAATGTATCAAGAATTATTATTTTAGTGTTTAGTATAAATCATCCTGTTTATACAGCAGCGACAGCAGTAGCGAAAGATATATGGATTCAGGACACGTCTAACTGAACCTTTTTTCGTTTAAAATGTTAAAATAGTGTTCCATTGTATTGTACAATTGTATATTTTCTATTTATATAAAATGAATTCAATTTACAAGTAGTACATTATTCTTAAATATTCACTACAGTAAATTACGAGATGTGTGTATGGCATAATCCTGTAATATATAAAGACAAAACAGTTATTTTAAGAAAACCATCGGCTATAAAAACTTTTCATGGAAATTAAACAAATACTTTTAGGAATCATTTCTTCGTTTTTTGTAGAAAAGCGAGAAACAGATTTAAGACAACTAATTTAAGCAATTTTAGTATACAAGTGAGGATGTTAAGAAATTTTGTTTTATTTTACGGTTAATTCCTTACTAAAATTCCTCTTAACCATCGTGAAGACATTCTCAATTATAATAATCTTTTTCATGCTTTATTTTATGTTAAATGTAAACAAAACTTTCATTGCATCTGTATGTATATCATACTACTAACTAACTTCATGTTGGTAAGAAATAAGATAGACAGTTAGACAAGAGAAGAAGAATGTATAAAACCACTGTAGCTGTATGTTGAGAATAATAACACCCATTACTAGAAATAAAAGGATTTTATTTCCTATTTGTGTTTACAATAACATTTTATAATAAATTAATTGAATCAATTTATACAGTAATCGTTATTAATTACTGCAGAATGAACCACAACACGCTTTCTTTTTTGAAACGACCCAACATGACAAGCGTCCTAATATACTATTTTCTCATTATCATTTTGCGAATACTAGAAATCCAAAAAGATACCAATACTGGCGCTCTAATGCTGGAAAAAACGTAAGATTTGTCACTTGTGCCCTAGCAAAAAGCGTAGAATGACCAGATACTTGTGCCTGCAGTGCAAAAAGTCTACAGTGCGCAAAACCAACCTGTAATAACTGCGCCTAAAAACAATGGAACTTGAAGCACGCTGGAGCGCAACATTTTTGTTAGATTTTTTTATGATTCATTTATTTAATACTTTAAAAACTTAATACCAAGAAAAAATATGCTGTTCATACGTTTTTTATTTTCTTTTGCCACTTAGTTTACAAATTAATTTCTTCCTGCAAAATTTTCCGCATATTATTTTAGAACTTTTGGTTTTAAATATGTTTATTTTTTCATATTCTAGTTCAGTAATGTTCATAATATTCATGTTAAATAAAGCATTTGGTTGATCTTCATTTTTCGTTTTCTTTTGGCTTTTCAAGAGTAGTCTCTCAGACTACGCAGGACCGTTTACGTAACATATATGGTATCGGACCAGTTAAGAGTTAAGAATCTTTCAGTTTGCTAGCAAAAGTATCAGAGCGTAGGTAAAAAAATAGAACATTCTCCTTCTTTCAACCATCCTAGGAAATAAAAATACTACTTTTGATGTTAATGTTAAAAAAACAACAAATATTATTAAAAAATTAGTTATATTTAAATAATACAAGCAAATTAAAATAATATATATGTATAATATTTATAAATATATGACTCGATCGCCAAATTATTTATAACTGGCGAATTATAAACAATTTAGCTTTATAATTGTGACCATTATTCTTTTCCATAATTAGTTTTTTTTTTGTAAATTTGTATTTACATAACAAAGAAAAAAATAAAACAAATTTAACTGAATTTCACATGTCCCTAAACAAATAGTACGTAAACTAAAATATGGATTCGGGTTGGATAACGTAAAAATATTTCATTAAACATGTGTTTTTCCAACGTAAGGCTTTCTTCCCGTTTTATTTCCACCATTTTTTTTTTCACATGCAGTACATTTCATGTAGAAAAGAAACATTATTTTGTTTAATATTATTAATATTAATAATTAAAGATTAGTACCAAGAACGAAAGAAAATTAAATTAAACAATATGGTCCCGTGCCAATATAAAAAATCGAATATTGACATTAAAATAATGTAATAAAAAGTAAACTAGATTCACAACACTTTTTCTTTAAATCACAACTTACGTAATTTTGGAAAAACCTCTGGGGGTGGAGAGAGGAGGAATTTTTTTTTATAATATGGCAACTGGTGTGCTTTATTACCGTTTTGTAGCTTGAAGGAAATCCAATATTTGTCTTTTTATAATATATTGCGTAGTGTGTGTACATGATTAAAGGCGGGTAGTAACAATTAAGCTGTTTTCATTATTGAAGAATTCAAGAATAAAGTAAACGCGGAAATTGTAAAATTGTTAAAAAGCTGGCGATCTTTTTAACGGCTATACAATTCCCATTTCTTCGTTTAGTATTATAATATATGGTAAGTAGATATTGCGGCTTTCGGATTTCCTATAAAAATATGCACAGTTCCAAGTTATCATAGTTAAAGCGTTTTCATTTTATTAAATATATATTTCCTATATATATGTATATCATATATCTTCATTCTTTCTGTGTCGATTGAATTTCGTCAGTGAAGATCCATTCATGTCCTCTCGTGAATATTATAGTGTTAGTTAATCAGTTAGGTTTACAGGCGAAAAGGTTCCCTAGCTGTCGTCTTCTTCGTTGAAGATGTCTCGGATGTTCCCGGGGTCTTCCTTAACAACCTGGAAGCCGCCGTTTGTGTTCCGGGAGGTACTGGTGTGTTTGATCCGGATGGCGTCCTAGTTCTAAAATTTCGAGGTTATTAATAAACCGGGCCACATCAAGAATTTTTTAAATCGAAGTTTTAAGCAAAGATATATGTCAAATGTTTGAGGTTCAATTTAGAAAGATTCTAGAAATTTTAAATGTGTACATCTACAAAAATGAATACGGAAATTATCCCTAGTATTAAATGTGGCTTGTAGTAGATTTCTCTTAAGAAGAGCAGCCCACCACTCAAACTTAACAAAAACTTTATAGCACTCCATACCGGACAAATATTAATACTATATTTGTACAGATAGAGGGTTTCTAAATTGTTAAGTGTGGTTCTTAGTGTTTCTATGTCCCTATTTTTAGATTCCATAAATGCAAACGCAGCAATAGCCAAAATTAAGCCATTCGGGATCTGGATAATCAAAGAGCGAATTTTGATACAAACCTCATAAATTTGGCAGATTCAAAATTGTATATACAGGTGGCGTATAGGTGTGCTTACCATTGGGATCTCGAGGACAATAAGAGACAAAATGTGCGCGACCACAGCGTTATTTTTTTAAAGAAAAACTTGCACTATAGTTCAAAAAACTAAAAATCGGTAATACAAATTTTACGGTCTAAAGTCTAAACAAACGTGACATATCAAGCAGCACTGTTGATTTATTGAGTACAGTCAATGGAAAAAAATGGGGCGTTATATTCAATTGAATTGCAAACTAAGCATGTATTTTAAACTTGGCGCCACCAAAACACAGAAGGAGACTGTACGCGTTAAATACAAAACATAGATGTCTTCGATTTGCCGTCACGCACATTTGATCCAATTTAACCAATTCCCTATCTCTTACCGTGTACAAGATCCCAATGGTGAGCACACTTTATAGGACAGCCAATATATACAACCAAAGCAATCGCTAATAAAGCCTAGACAGATAATAATGGAGAGCGTAGACAAAGATTTCAACCGCTATTATTCATTTTTGTATAAAAAATCTAAAGATGGTGAAGTATGCAATTTGGCTTTTAGACTAATTAATGTGCCTATGCACGTATTACTGTGAGAAGGGAACTAAAATGTTAAGCTCAAGTAACAATCGTTCGTCAGGTAATTGAACGTCTCACGATTAAGCTGGCACTTGCATCCGACATTTTAGTTGTGCCTCACTGTACATATTTGCCTAATACATATAGGCAATGTAAAATACTCCGAAGCTGTAACATCATATTTCAATAAGGAATATTTTAACGTAATTTACGTCGTTGAAGATATGTCAAACGTACAATAATCGTTAAGCAATATGAAAACTAATCAGGTTGAACAACCTAGAAAATTAATGTTTAAAAATTTCGTCTTTCAGGCCCATAAACATGTCTGTGAACAAACTACAGTATTGCCCGAAATAAACAGTACTGTTAGCGATGTCTCTATGCGCGCGCTGTCATACCCACGTTAGATAGTATAGATCAGTCAAATACACGTTAAGCAATTAATTAGTAGTGCCTAATTGTTAAAAATACTGTAGTACAGAGAAAGTTTTTCTGGTGAAACAATATTTTCGCTCATACGGTATCGGCCGACTCGACTGTGCAAGTCTGCGTGTGATAAATTGAAACAGCAGTTTAATAAACGTTCTGCGAGTAATGCCGTAATTTTAAAGGTTGTTGAAAAGTTCATAAATACTGGCAGGGTATTGTGCCAACGAAAAGGAAAGTCCGTCACAGGGCAGCTAACAATAACCATCAACGCGTTTTTGAGCAGATCTTAAAAAAACCCGAAAGTCAGTCAGCGAAGGACAGCGTTGCAACTTGGTGTAAAGAGAACTTCCTTGCAAAGAATCCTAAACAAGGTGGGTGCATTTTCGTATGTGATTCAGGTGCGACAATCCCGAGGATGTAACGGATTATCGCAGTAGAATGGAATATTGCACCAGAATTCTCGCTTTACAATGAAAATCCTGAATTTCTTTAAAATGTATGGTTTTCAGACGAAGCACATTTTCATTTGCCGGGCCATGTGACCCGATGAGATTCAAGAAGTTTCTTTACATAGTGCAGTGTCTGGTGTGCACTTTCGGCACACGGCTTCATTGATCCGTACTTTATCGAAGAGAATGGTAGACAAGTCACACTTAATCAACAGCGGTACTCACAAATTTTAACACGCTTTATCCGTGACCTACGCCGATTCTATCGTGCACCTAATTTAGCATTTCGTGACCAAGTTTTTCAGCAGGAGAGAGGGAACTTATCAAACTGCTGCCGCAGTTCGTCAGTGTCTTCAGGGACATTTTCAAACCAAAATCATTTCACGATGTACTGACTGCCCTTATCCTTCACATTCGCCAGACCTCACCTCTCCAGACGCATACATTTGGGGCATGACCAAAGATACCGTCGTCAAAAGGTCACCACAAACCATGGATGAATTAATGAATTCGAGTCTTCTTCGCACAACTGAGACAACCCTTATTCGATAACATGACGACCAATTTAAAAATTCGTTATGAAGTCTGTCTTGAACGAGGAGGTGCACATTTAGAACATGTAATAAAGTCTAAATAATATTTTTTTAAAAATAAAAGAATATAAGTTCATTACTGTTTATTGCGAGCCATACTGTATTATTTGATCTTTGGTATAGAATTTTTGCCAACACATGTAGACTGTTGAAGTTGAAGTTTTTAGCTAGTTATTAAGTACCCATTGGAAATATTGTTAGGTTATTCCACATATCTTGTACAGCAAGGAACATAATAAAAACGGTAATATCAGTTAATCAAAGAAAATACATTTTACTCTCCATTTCCCAATTAAAATCTATAAATCAGGGGAATTCAGACTTTTAGACATTTATCTACTCTACGGGGAATTTCTACTACTGTTACAGTTAGTTACCTAGACGCTGTCCGCAGATTTGGGGCGTTAGGAGTTGTTGTACGAGTTTTTCCAACAGACCTGATCGGAAACACACACATGCAAAACAGTTAGTGATTAGTTTATAATAATCTCTTTAGGACGTACAAGTATATTCATGCTATCGAACATCATTTAGATCAAAACAAAAAAATTTGTAGAAACGGTAAAAAACAACAAAAAAATTGGTCTAACGATGCATTATTAGCAACTTGCTGCGGTATTATTGTTATTATTACCTGTTCCTCACAGGTATTTTAGATTTTCCATCCGAAGGTAGCGATCGAAAGCTTGTTAGTGAATAAACAATTAACACAATATTAAACTTCATTTTAAATATAGTACAGGATAATATCCAGGAATAATTCTGATGCGCTACTTAAGCTAATATATATTTTCTTTTCTTTTTTTCTCCTTTCTTATGAATCAAGATATTCTCTAACGCACATAATTTTACTAAAAAAACATGCATGGCATAATTAAATTTTAGTTTTATATGTAAAATAAATTTTTTTTTTTGAAAATTATACACTGTGGCGGCCAACTAATTGTAAAAACGGTATTGGTTTGTAGAAAAAAATTGTAAATTGTGTAACAATAATTCTTCCAAAATAAATCATTTATTAATTGCAACTGCCAGAAATATAAAAATTAACAAATAATAATAATTCAAAAGGTCAAAACTCAGAACACAACTGTTACGATGCAAAAATTGGAATTTGGTGTGCAGGTAACACGTCTCTATTGTCGACATATATTGTAATAATAACATTAGAGATGTGGGTATATCTGTAGTATATCTGCATTTCTGCACTACACGTTTATGAAATTCCCAGTATAGATAAACACACTTTAAAACATGATGACAGTATTAAAGGTTTGCATGTCTGTTCTTAATTACTATCCTGCTTCAAGAAGCTATCGATGTCATTCTACGTAATATTTATGGCTTATTAACGAAGCAAAGTACCAGATCCGTAACTAATATTACAGTGCAATAATGAAAACTAATACCTATTCCTATCTAACTATAGATTTCACAGTATTGTGCACCGTTAAATAGTTGACCGCCATTGTTTGTATTTCATTTGCTTTGTTTATTATTTATCGGCAAAACAAACGTGTTTAAAAGTCGGAAATTAAAATCAAAATGTAGCCACTCCATGCAGTAACAATTCTAAAATTACCCAGACGAATACGTGTAAGAGCAAGAACTCGAAGTTGAAGGGGATTCCGGATCAGTGTCGTTAGTGTGGTTTTGTCCTTTATAGACAGGAATTCTGGACCTACTCATACACCATACATTAGGATGTGATTGTTTTGTTGCATCGTTTTTCTTTAATGAATTTATTTTATTGTGAATGGGTGAAGTTAACATCTCATGATAGATGAAAGAGGTGTACATAAGATGTTGTAACACACAACCTAATTACACAAATATGGTGTGATATTAACAACATATTGTTATTTACCTGGGCATTGCAAGGCTGGTTAATGTCGGTATGCTTGATGCTCTTGGTAAGCCGGATGATCTAGCAATGTTAGAACATGCTCAATTAGTAATGCAACTAATGCAAATATGTTGGTTATTGTTACAAATGCATGAAAACATGGTACACATACTCCGACAGTAAAGTATTAGTTATGAACGCAACGACATTAATTCGACTCGTTTCTTTTGAATGATGAAGATGGTGCTATAAGCAACGTTGAATAAAAAAAGCAATTACCTCGTCACGGGGCTTGCTGGGGATATTAATCCTGATGGTGTTCTAGGTCTGGAACTCGGAGTTCCATTTGCTACAGTCGGTCGCTTGGGTGTTGATGTACCTGTTCGACTGATTCCTGTCCTTCGAGGTATTCTAGATGGCGTTCCGTCATCTGCAAAAATGAAGAGAAAATATTTGATTTTTTTGCATTTACTAGATACATTTTAGGTAAACCAAACTGTGTACACACTAGGGATGCGTGATATATCACTAATTACTCCGAATAATACCGTTATCGACGGATTATCGCTGCTCAATTATATAGATACTTGTGAATTCGGCATTTTTCTGCATAACAGCCAGAGACACGCTCCTGAGTTAAGACCGAGTCGAACGCGCGGTATTGTTTTTGTCTTCATTCCTTCAGTACATCGTTTTCTATTTGGCAATTTATTGCAAAACTTAATTTCATAAAGGATATTAAATATAGTGTTCTATTATTATTACATGATAATAATACTTCTAAATATAATGATATGAAAAGAAACAGTAATTGCCTTACATTAAACCACCCACTATTCAAGGCGTGAATTTGCAGAAAATGTAAAATATCTAGGCGTCATATTTGACAAGACATTAACCTGGAATCCGCACCTGGAAAACGTATCGCTAAAGACAAGGCTGTACTTATGGTCTTATCGCAGGGTATTTGGAAGGTCTTGGGGGCTATACCCAAAACTAACTCACTGGTTGTATGTGGCGGTAATACACCCAACCATCCCTTATAACTTGGTGGCGGAAAGCGCAACAAGCTATGGTCACAGCAAAACTCATATCCATACAATCGATGGCGAGCATGGAAATTACGGGAGCAATTTCTTCCACCTCGCCTTTAGCATTAGAAAGTCTTGTGGATCTCCGCCCCCTGCATATTGCTTTGGAAAGGTAGGCCAGATTAACCACATTTCGCCTCTAGCACAGAGCGAATCAATCGCCGCGTACTCATTGTATTCTTGCCAATTAAGCTACTAGATACGGTTATCTCCGACGGCATGCTAGGAATGCCAACTGATCCGATGTGCCCACGACACATGATCACACATTCTTCACTACCTCCTATCGAAACAGAGAGGAATGGAGATGTAACAAACCAAACTAACGCAAGCAGACAGCTGCTGGTTTACGGCAGGGCGTTGGCATAGGAATATTCTGCAGTTACCCGAGAGTTGAAAAACTCTACAACCTCGAGCAACATGCAACAATTTTTCAGGCTGAAATCAATGCCATTGAGATGTGCGCAAGAGAGATTTTGAACAAAAACCTCAAACACATGTGTCATGCCAGTGTCATGCCGTGCACAAATACCACTCTAAACTGATACGGAGCTGCAAAGCCATTCTAAATAGAATAGGGGCGTCTAATAAACTAACCCTAATTTGGATCCCGAGTCACTTCCTTATTCAAGGCAATGAGACAGCCGACACCCTTGCAAAAAAGGGTGCCGCGGTGTGCTTCCAGGATCCAGAACCGGTAATTGGTATATCAACTTCAATAACCAAACAACAAATTTGTTTCTGGTCAAAACAGAAAGTACTCAATTTTGGAGTAATTCTCCTGGTTTAGTATGCGTAAGAGCGCATTTCACCCAATCGTGTCAGAACTGGAGAATTCCTAAAACTTGACCGTAAAATGGTCAAAATAATTACTTCTGTGTTTACAGGTCACTGACGACTCAGAAAGCTTTACACAGAATCGGGTTATCGGAAGAAACCGAATGCAGGCTATGTATGGAAGACGAAGAAATAGTAGAGCACGTGTGCCACTGTCCTGCGGCCACATAAATCAGGTACTCCATCTTTGGGAAGATGGAAGAGTTCTTCATTGAACAAGTTTCTGAGCTCCCTCAAGGGCCTGGACTTGTTTGATGAACACTAGGATGGCATCCGCTCTACCTAGCGGCCGAAGTAGAAGGGATTGAGCTAGGATTGACGCGTGAAACTGTTAATATTATTGTGAATAGTAAAAAGAAAGTACCCAAAGAAATAGAAAGCGCCACATCGGTCAACACTATTGTTATCCGTAAACGTCAAATCCTCATAGCGGACATGGAAAAATCCTTGGTTGTGAGTCAAAGGTTCAGTGTCAATCACGCGACTGCAGCGGCTCTAACCGCGCGGCTTTGCATCAACAGGTGATCTACATTGAAATATATGAACGCGATATGTAGGTCACTTGTTGATGTAAAGTCGCTTGAGTCGCGCGTCCACAGTCGCGAGACTCAGGCGACTTTGTTCACGACAAGTGATTTAGGTTGAAACATATGAAGGCGTTGTCAATAACGCGACTACAGTCTCGTCATGCCGCGTTCATATATTTCAACGTAAATCACTTGTTGATGCAAAGTCGCCTGAGTCGCGCGGCTATAGCCGTTGCAGTCGCCTGGTTGACACTGCACCTTAAGATAGGACTAAACACAATAATAGTCCTACTTAGTATTATTCAAACCAATGCCCTAAGATTATTTAATAGGGTGAAAACGGAAAGAAGTGAGGAATCTGCCAGTGCGAATTTTGAAGCAAGCAGGGGATGGTTTACTAGAGTGAAAGTACAGGGTGAAGCAGCTAATACTAATGCGATTACTGCAGAAAGTTATCCTCAAGAGTTAGCTAACGTTAATAATAATAATAAATGTGTAGCCAAAATGAACAAAGGAAAACAACAAAACCGTGATCAAATCTCAACAGAAGATCGGCCAAGAAGACTTAATCGCCACGGTACATGCATCGATTATGTGCTGGCGTTCTTCTTTTAGCCTCTAAGCCTTTTAAGCCCTCAGTAGAGAACTACTGTAAAGAAAAAAACCCTTTTTCAGATATAGCTTTTAATTGACAATACTCCTGTCACATAAAAAGTTCTAGTTGGATGTATGAGCACTTAAATGTTTCGTCGGCTAACTTCATCACTATAATCAATTGGCTAGGGAGCTATCAGTTTCCAAATCTTACTATCTGAGAAAAACTTCTGCTAAGGCAAGTGAAGCCTTAGATAATAATAACACAGCTAGCAGTAGAGCTAATAAATTGAGATGGATGGAAACAACTTCTTAAAGAAACAACTCTTGCAGGCACAACATCTAGTCCGTCTTTAATGCTTACACCCCTTTCATTGTTTTTGCTAGTATGGTGATTTCGGCAATAAAAACCATGGGCCCGTAATGGCGTTTTATCAGCTCTTACAGAGGTTTGGAAGAATTTTTTCCCTCAACTTACTGATGATTCTGAAGCAGTTTGAAAGTCTTGTATCGAAGGTGAGATTTACAATTCCCATAGTGGAGATGGGAATTAGAAGTAGAACCAAAGGATATCACGGAATTCCTCGACTCTCATGAATTGACCCTAACTGATGAAGATCTTATGGTAATTAAGTAGTAAAGAAGATTGTTTTGTGAAGACGAGCCTCAATTTAATTAAAGCTCTGTCCCTAGAGACGTGCCTATTAAAGAATTGGGATATCCAATTAGCTATATAGAAAAGGATATACTATGGAGTTCGAAAGGATGGATCCTAATTTCTAACGAAGCTTAAAAATAAATGTAGTCTGACAAGTTCTTCACCATCAAAACAGGTCAGGTTCGTGGAAGCCTGAAGTAAAGCTTTTATCGTTTTTGTTTTAGTAAATGATTGTATAAATTTTGTTTTAAGTAATTATATGCACCTCTAAGCAAAAAAGTGAGTGTGAAGTGGGTGTTTTTGCTTTTTGGGGTCTGGTTATTAATGAGCAGTACGAGCAGAACCCTACTGTAAATATAAATTTTTAGAAAACAAATGAAAATACCAGATTACAGATTCTAGTTACCATCACTGAAGCTACTACATTACTACTAGGTAGTATTATTCAAGTGGTGTTCTGTGAGCTACTGAAGCTACAATGCCAAGAATTATGATAGAACATAGAACAATAAAAGTGTTGATGTCTATTACGCAATTAATAAGCAACAATGTTTTTAAGGTCATACTTATTATTTATCATCTTTTCCAGTAATAGTATTCTATTCAAATAAAGGGTTGTTTATCGAAAAACCGTTAGTTAACTTTGCCGTTTTTACAACAAATATCAAGGCAAAAAACCGCCTACATCCTATACGATAGTAGACAAATATTATTTAAACAGACATTTTCCTACCTGTACTGTCGAGTGATAGATTAGATCCATGCCTAGAGGGCGCTTTACTTCCGGGTCTGCTTCCTGCCCTAGACGTAGGTTGCGAACTCGGTCTTGATCCGCCCGGTGTTAGATTAGTCCTGTAGGGTCTTTTGGGCGTTTTGAAACCGGTTCCTTCGGTATCCGACTGTGAATCTGGCGTCCTGGATGTCCTTGCCGTCATAGGAACGGACCTCCCAGATCTTTCTCTCACCTTAAAACGAATAAGCCGTGGTTTATATTAAAAACTACTATTATATTAGCTCGGGATACTGCAGTGCTGAAGTAGAGGTGATCCTGGTGAATT
This sequence comes from Osmoderma eremita, assembly GCA_031763485.1. NCBI lineage: Eukaryota > Metazoa > Arthropoda > Insecta > Coleoptera > Scarabaeidae > Osmoderma > Osmoderma eremita. Next base: position 14,748 of record JARFOC010000854.1, on the reverse strand, counting down.
AAAACCAAATTTTGAAAACGATAAAATCAATCTACTATAAACATATGTAATATAATTTGGTTTATTAGAATTTTGTAAGCAATAACTATTTTGTGATGGCTATTGTGATTATCAATTCTAAAAATGAACGAGATTTGATTTCAGCTTCTAATTACAAGTGTTACTTTAATTTTGTTGTAATTATTACAATTATGCATCATTATAAGAACGCTACATGTCAATTTAATGTTAATGTTTTATATAGTACCTATGCATCACATACAATTTACAATTCAATGGAGCATTCGTGAAAACCGTTCTTGATTGATGATTAAATAAAAGATCCGTTTGAATAACCCTTTAAATTCTAATCTAAACATCAAAATTTTCAAAAAGCATGCTTTCAAACTTCTCAAAATTGTATCTCCTTACATTAACATAAATCGACATGCATTTAAATTTTCAGACTAATTTCGAAATACAAAATATGCTTCTAACATCTAAGAATCAATATTACAAATTAATGAACAACATATATCATAAAAAATGAATTCACCTCCACAAATGTAATCGTAAAGCTGCAATTTCTTAGTATGATAATACACGACAACGGCAGAAATAAGTAAAAAAGGCGACTACATAACGATAAAAATTATCTTGCTACAAACTACCGTCTACTTACCAACCTGGCTTACCTTTAGGAAAGTGAATGTTATTAAGACCTTTGCGGAAAATTACTTTCTTGTATAATAAGATCGATTTTTATAGGGTTAAGGAAAAAACAGATTATATTTGAAAGGCTAGAACTATTTTCTTACTTTAGCAATTACGAAAAAAAAAAAGTCTACTTCACGTCAGATAAACCAACTTAGTGAATCGCACAGATTCACTCAGTGATACAATCTGCGATTTTCTATGAAATAATTTTGGAAGAACAAATTGAGTTAAAAGTGAAATATATGAACAAAAGATAAGAAAGAAAAAATCAGTAAATAAAAATAAAGTAGCCATTTTTCTGTTTAAGGTAATTTAACTATTTTAGATAGTATAATAATACTTTACCCATTTTTTCATACATACCAGCGGTACTTGGGAGAGGTACAACAATTTGTGATGATCTTTTTCTGGTCCAATCATGGCAACTGCACAACCGAACAAAAATTGACACCATAGAAATTTTTATTGAAATGATTTTAAAGAGCGTCTATGGTTACGGAAGAAAGAATTGTTTTCCGTGGTTTATTTTGTCGGTGTATGTATTTTCATCTTTATTGCTATTACAGTATTCAGTTTTTGGTTTTTTTCATTTAGCATCATCGACACGTTGTACCCGTTTGTGGTGAGTTTTCCAATTAAGTATAGCGATTTTTTAAGAGAAATAAGTCGAATAATAAAATAAAACGCTGCTGAAAATGGCAAGCGCAAAAAAACAACCTAAGCTGGCAGATAACAAGACACACCCAATTGTAAAGCCAGAAAAATAGGAAATCAAAACACAAAACCCACACAAGTGAGAAACAAAAATAGGTAAATAAGCAAATCAAACGCTCTTCGTTTCAATTCCCGGTTTTATATCTTAAAATTTGAAACTGCAGTAATGAATAGATATTTACAGATTTGTCATTTTCAACTCTCACATTTTTGTGAGACTCCGTCCAAATAAAAATGAGTCCCGGATAATATAAACTAACCCATGATTCCCTTCACCCCAAGTCTGCCCCACCCACAAACTTGAGTACAGTCTCAAATCGCAAACCATAATACTTAGGATTATTTGCACATTATACTCAATTTTTGTCTGCGAATGTACTAGTAAAAACGGCGGTGCTAATCGAGAACTCACTTTAACTTAGACTCTACTTTGAAGTTGGTAGTACTATATTCTGTTATGACCGGACACTATCATAGATCTTGGACAAAGATACTTATTTTATTAGATATGTAACATTTTTTATAAAAGTTATAAAGGGAGATTCAAAATGGCACTTCTTTCACTGCATTGAACTATGTGTTATGAATTTCTTTGATCGTCAGAAAATATATTTGGTTTACTGGTCTCCATTTTGAAACCGTAACAATGATTTATTATTGTATGGATTTTTTTACGAAAAATGAAATCGCGGATTCTAGCAGCTAAAACTCGCATGTATAATGTAAACATATAAGGAATGTCAATGACATAAACGCAATTTGAATCGTCTACAAACAGAAATATGTCTTTCTAACTCTACCCCTCGCAGTCGCTAGATTAAAATAAAGTACTTAGAACTTGCGGAAAACAGTTTTTTTTTCTCTCTACGATAATCATTTCGAATACAAGTTGATAACCCAAAATATATGTATATATGATAAAACCGCTTATAACAAATCTATATAACACGCCTTCAACTAAGTTGAATTAACAAATTGTGTTTGTGCTGACACAATTTGTTAATTCAACTTCTTCCACATATATTGATTTTAAGAGATAAATAAGTCAGGGCAATCTCCCAAACAATGAACAATTTCGTTATGAAGCAAATAATTTTAAACGGTTAAATATCAAAACATCCGTTACACAAATATCTGGCAGACAAATATTTTTGTGTCTGTTGAGAAGCCTCATGTACCTGTACTGCAGTAATTAATGCGTTTCACAATAATGTTAGTTGCATGTGACCACGTTTGTTGCGTTTAAATTCCGTTCAAAGGCATGTTAAAGTCACACGAAAATTGTTGAAGCAAATGGGCAGATAGACTACAAGTGTTTTATTATACAGTGTTTTATATAAAAAAAAAGACGAGTCCGTACTTCCTTTATTTATAGGCTGATTTTAATTATTGAAACGGAAAATTAAATGGCTAGATGTGGGCTATAACATGAGCTGTTAAAATTATTTATAGCCCTTAAGGGTTTAAAGGTTTTAGGGTCAAGTTTCTTTCTTGAAAATAGACTATACCTTTTTTTTAATGATTCTGATGGAGAATTTTTTTCTGAAAACAACAATGTATCACAAGTAACAAAATAATTATTGAGTCGTGTAAAAATCTCACACCAGCATTGGAAACAAATGACGAGCAAACGGGGATCGAAATGCATTGCAGTACTACAATGTGTTATTTTTTTGATTTATTTGTAATGTAAAGGTATACTTGTGATACAATGTTTTCAGAAAAAAAATCTCATGAGATTTATTTAAAAAAAAATAGTCTAATTAAAAAAAAACTTGGCCCTAAAATCCCTTAAGCGTTTTAACGCTTAAGGACTATAAATACTTTTATCAGCTCATTTTATAGCCTACATCCAGCCATTTACTTTTTAATAATTAAAATCGGGCTATAAATGAAGGCGCTACGGACTCGTCTTTTTTACACTTGTATATAGGAGGCACTTTCGCTTGATTGCAGTTATATTTGGTGGGGCTTGTGGCTATGTAAACGTTGATTGGTTGATGAGAATCATGTCAAATCCAAAAAATATTGGGTTTACCATTCTCATTAGCATCAGCATTGACATCGTCTTATAAGATTACCATCTCTATAACGTGTTTATAGCTGTGGCAAATATAAATATAGAATTTTAACATCAACACCCTTATGAACTAGGCATAATGTAGTTAAGGCAGATGTTCTGGGCTTACTCTATGTTCAAATAGCATAATTTTAAGGTTAAGTAATACGCATTACCACGATCAATATAGGATCATATCAGAAGCGTTTGTTTTGCTTATTTATATCTTTCTAAAAAAAAACTATAAAACAACACTACAAAAAAAAAGTCCACAACCACATGTGTGTCAACAAAAAATAAAAGAGCTAAGAAATATATGGCTGGTGTATATTACCCTATAGCAAGAATACGGATTGCCATGTGCCATGACAACGGTGGGACCCGAAGTTGAGCCCACCTGCATCGGATATGCATTCCCAACCTCCCCTTTGGCACGTAGTTGCTCGAATATGGGCATAAGTTCGGCCAAGTGCTCTTCAGCTAAACAACCACATGCGCAACATCATAGATATACATTCGTATTAAATGTGTGTGTACGTGTGTATCGAAATTTAGAACAAAAAAAGTACAAATCAGAATAAAAAATCAATAGAAAAAAAAACAGTATCATGTTACAGTCAATCGACGTGAGTATACAGTGGTGATAGGGTGAATCGTGAAAATTGGTGGCAGTTGTGTGATGGTTGATCCTTTACAATCATTTGTGTGACTAAGTATTCCTTTCTTTACAAACCTCCGTGCATATGAACTAGTTTATATTAGGTTACTTATCGTTAAAGTTTTTAATTTACTAATTCATTCGTGCATATTTTTGCAACAATAGTAACAAATATATAAAATGGGACTCCTCAAAGTTTTACAAAAATTTTCCATAAAGAAATAATTAAAACGAAAATACATTTAGGCAAAGATAAGCGCAACTTAAATGTGCGACCATTATTTCTGTTAACAGCTGTTACCTACATACATATACAGGTTTGGCAAATATGAGGTGCGATGAAGAAATTGTTTAGTGTGTGTAGAAATAATGGATATTCAAATCTTCCTTTGACAGAGTGCGCATAAATTTAATTGCAAGGCTCATTATTGATTTTCTATATGGAAATTACGGATGTAAATTAGGCATTTTTTTAAATTACAAACTGATTTTGTCACAAAAACTGCACATCTTTCAATACATTCACTATTAGAATCAATGTTTTCCGCGCAAAAATAAATAAAAATTAATTTGAAAAGAAATAACCGTCATAATACACGGAAGCATTTTATGGGCGCTAGAAAAAGAGCAGCGGTAAAGCAGGACTGTGAAAAAATAAAGTGTGCAAAAGAAATACAAAAAGATCAATTAAACGAATAAACAAAAGACGAACAAACGAGATTCATTTATTATTATATACGGTTCGGTTTATCATTTTAATGTGTTCTTATGTATCAAAATGCGATAGGTTTTTTTTTATTATGCTTTGTTGGAAGATATCATATCGAGGAAATGGTAAATATTCAAGGGGGTAGGGAAGTAAACACAAAGTCAATGAAATACATATAACAACACGGTGTCTCCTGAGGTTTTGTCGACATTAAGAAACAAAAACGTGTCGAGCAGAACGTGGGTTTGATTACAAACAAAGAACCTGTGGGATGGGGTAACACTACATTTTGGTTTACAAAAAGTTAATAACTGGAAACATGTTCAGTGTATCACTGTTACCAATATCTTATCATGACGTATTTTTGCAAATGAGTTTTGCCCTTACCTTAAGAATTGATTAGCGTCATCCAGACTAGATAGAGAAAGGGTGCTTCTTCGTATTTAACGACTAGATAGTACTTTAAAAAGGTTAACATGCAAAAAAACACTTACTACTACATGTGCGCCTGTCGCCTCAAAGCTAAAGAGAAGAACTGCAGAACGATGCATCTACACTGGCGTGCGACTACTACAATAATTTGCCGTCGATTTACGACAATCTTATGCAAAACTAAATGCATGAAAATATGATACGTTTAGTATGTTGATAATACCGTTTTGGTAGTTTTTGTTTTATACAAAAAAAAGCTGCGAATGTACAAACAGTTTGATTTAAATGAATATATGGATCATTTGTAGGTGACAAGTGAGCAAGACACCTCAATTTACTTTTAAGCTAACCAATGTGAACATGCTCTGAATTGCAGCAATGAATAGTGTATAAAACATAATTTCTTCCTTGTTGAAATATCAAGCTCTATTAAATAAAATAATACGTTATACCAATTTAAGTAATATTGCATGATACAAACAGAGAAATGCAGTGCAATAACGTATGCATGTGTGCATTCAGATCGTATCGTTTTCCAATGCAAATAAAAATAAAGATTGCACATATTATTTGGGCATCATGAATTATTCTAATAGTAATGGTAATATTATAAACTTTGTATATAAGTTTTAATATATACGAGTGAGTAAAATTAATATCTATATGAATTTGGTTGTGGATGGGTAGTAGTTGTACCTTGGTGATAGGTCCGGTGGTTGTGCGCAAAGAACTTGCCGAAGAGCCAGATCCCGGTGATGCCGAAGTTTTTGGCTTGAACGCGGTCATGGTCTGTGACACACCATCGGCCAAGATGAACTGCTCCCGCAATTCAATGTTGGTGCGACCCTTAGCTGTTGAGTGCGCAGAGGGTGGTAGAAGTAGTGGTAGTAGTTAAGTGGAGGAGAAAGATGGGAAAATTAAAAAAAACAAAATGTACATAAGTCAAAAATAAAACAACGACATTAACAAATGAACAAAAAAAACAATACGATAAATGTGTATGGATGATGAATATTAAACAATGCAGCACTAATGACTTGATGATAATAATACAGAAACAAAATAATTCAAGAAATAATCACATGACACCAGTGTCTATTTGGCAAATAAAAACGTATAAAAGCGTCTAAAATAAAGCGAAGCTAAATGTATATTTTTTTTTTGCTATTCTTAATGAAGCGTAAATACATTCTTTTATAAAATACAAAATAAAGCCACCAAAATTAAACTATAGTTGCTATATGTGCGGTAAAAGTATCTAAATTATTAAATGGGACTGTGGCTCCACAATATGTATTTTATATGATCACAATGTGAATGAACTATATACAAATGTTTATGTACATATACATAATGAACAATCTAAACAACAGACACTTTACAAGTAATTTTTAGTCGTAACTGACAAAATTGCATAAAATTGATTTGTATTTTAGTTTATCCTGTTTTTATGTTGTTATCCCATTTAAAATATATTAATAAACAGGTAGCATTTTTATTGATTAAATAGTAAAAATAAATAAATAAATTTTGTTTTGTTTTCAAGATATTGCTACATCATATTTTTGGAATATAAAATAAATCTTGAGTGATTTAATACAAACTATACATGGATACATTAAAATAATCCTTAATTGAATATTTTCTCTATATTTATTGTTTAGAAAATCATAAGTTTTACCATTACAAAGCATTTTTGACTCGACTATATAGGAGAAAACACGTTCTATGGCACTTACAACTAAATAAAGCCATTCTAATAATATGCTGTACTGTTGCTGTTTTATGCTGATATTGATATTCTATAATAAAATCAAGACAATGTAATACCAATTTGATAAAGGTAATTATGAAATATATATATAATGCAATTTATATATTAAGTTTTAAACAAAAGTTATCTGAAATATTCTCACACACATTTATAGGCAGACTATTTCCAATAGCTGAAGCCAAATTTTGCACGAATACATGTTGAACCTCCATGTGAGGCTACTTCTAAATTAAATTATTACCACAACAAATTACTAGTTACAAACTTTAGTATATATTCTGTAAACACGTGCATATCTTGAAAACAAAACATGTCCTTTACTATTCTACCCAGAATTTTGAAATATTTATTGTGATGTCTACAGCAAGGCTTAGAAAATTGCAGCTTAGGTACTTTAACGGTCTTCATATCTGTATTAAATCATTTAATATACCGTATGCGAGATAGGTCCATGGTCAGCGGCAATATTATGTATAGCATGCAAAAGCAATATAACGCTCAAATGTCCGCGTTATGTTTGCATCTTTTTTTGTAAATATGGGATATTACTGACTAATGCAAATTACCTAAATTGTTGTGTCAATAGACATGCTATTGAATCGTCTTCTTCTTATCCATTCATTTATCGATACAATGTCTTTACTACGGATTTCTTAGAAATAACCCGCTATTGTTTTTCGATGAAATTTATAAAATTTTTAGAGGAATAAAGTGCTTTTTTAAATTGCCTTGAACAGAGATTTTCTATTTACTATTTAATGATGATTCTTTTAAAAACAATAATTTAAAAAAATAATTTTATGCTTTGTTATAGGATTTTCAATCAAAAAAAAAATTTTGTGACTGCTATTGGACCGTTTCCTTGCTCCGTATCGTACTTACAAGCATTATCGGGTGACTAGACCTCACTTACACACGGTATAAGTTCATACAAAACTAAACAGAAACGATGAAAGAACTTTTTTTTTAATTTCTAGGTTTTAAAAGATTTAAATGTCTACAAGTTTACTTTGATTAACACATATCTAATTTTAAACAAAATGCCCCTGCTAAAACCAAATAGACCTAATGTACATAGAATAAAACTACGGTTAGATTACTACATTTTTTGAAATAATATATTCAATTGTATTAAAAAAATAAACAAATACCGTACTAAAATTTACTTGTCTTACAGGAAAAGAACCGACAAATTATAAAACAAAAACTCAAGAAAAAACACTGTACAAAAAATAAAACTGTTGTGAAAGTGTGTTTTAAATTTGTGTTATAAACAATAAAAACCATGCACCATATCGTTTTAATTTTTTCTGTGAGTGGAGTTGGCTCCAACAGAAAATCAAAGAACCTGATACCATAATTCTTTCTCCGCAAAATCATTACAAAGTTTATAATGAAAAACGAAATAAATTTATTATTAGAATTTGAAGTGAAAGAACCAAGATACCATGTTATTATATTTCCGGTGTTAACACCCATGCAGGCTTACCCAAAGGGCACCAAGGCTCGTGCTGTTCAGGTTTATTAGGGTCGGGTAAGGGTAACACTAACATTACTTCTCAATTTTTTTAGGAAGGGTAACAATTTTATTATGGGATAATTGTATTAATAAAATATATATTTGTCATCAACGAATTAAAAAAAAGTATGATAATAGTAAAAACAAAATGAGTCAAAACATAAAAAAGAATTGAAGTAAATGAAATCAAAACGCAGGTAGGTGGAGGTAAAGAGAAAAAATTAGAATTAGTAATTTCGACGATATTGTTAGAGGACACTGTATATGTTTATGGTGATTTCTTAATTATTACTTCGAAAACAGGACGAAAGTATCGGTTTCATTTTAGTTCGTGGTAAGATAATGAATGTTTTGTTACTATTACTATTAATAACCAAGACAAAAATGTATTTCCTCAGGAGTTAATAAATGTAGTTGTTACATGATTCGAATAGAGAAGAAAAAGGATGATGTCAGAGTTATTGACACACAAAACTGATCTGCTGCAGTGTGGTTAAAAAGATTAGGGCGATCTGGTCATAGGTAAGGGTATGTAACAAAATTAAGCGAATTAGGAGACAGATTGGATGGGTTAATGTTTATTTTCTCTTTATTCAAAATCAACTTAGCGACAATCGCATCCCGTTATTATTGCATTATTATTAATCAGTAAGTATCGATACTGTTCCCACATTTTAGTTTAGAAACATTGGGTGTTGTGTAAAAGTGTATGTGTAATGTAAATAACTGTGTAACCTTAATTGTTAAATTAATATGTTGGTATCTATTACATAATATAGTAGGCGATAACATTCTCTGTTTGCCTTGTGTGCAACGCCATTTCTAGTTTACGTTATCGTAACCTTTTTTTATTAAGTAGATACTGCATATTTACATTATCAATTAATTTATAAACAACGATATATTTAAATGTCGAAACTTCATTATATACAAATACAAGGTTAAGATTAATTAAAGCCTACACCGCTATATAAGCGCAAGCAGATTTACTTACATTCGGTAATCAGAAATTAGCAACTTAAAAGTATAAAGAACATCCAGCCGCAAGTTGAAACAAATTATTGGAACTATATCCGGTTTTATTAAGAAAGAGTGGATGTGATAAGAAATTAATCATTTAGTTACAGCAGAATCCGTTTATAACGACTTACAGGAGAAACAATCGATACTACAGCATTGTGTGGACAACGCTGTAAATTGGGGTCTAAAGCCGGTCAAATCGAAGATCTTTGACAAAGATGTTATATTATAATAAATTTGATAAAGTATGTTACAGTGTAATGCACCTTTTATATATGTAAAAGTTTTACATGTTGATATTGCAATATACAAGATGCTTACTAAAGATGCAGCAAAAATATTGGGTATGATTATTTTGGTTATATTTAGATTAGTTTGTTTTTTTTAATGATCTTCTTAAGGCCGCTTTACTTCGAAGAGCCCTGTCTCTAAAAAGGTAAAGGTTTTTAGGCAAAAATAATCTTTGGTTACCTAATATTACATGTAAAGCTTCTTAATCTATAAGAACTGCTGAAAATTACCACCACCAGCTAGGATGTATGATTCCATTCTTCTCCTCATTGACTACTGAAATCATTCAAAAGACCAGAGTTGTTTCTTACTACATCACACCCGTCGACTATCCGATTTATCAAATTTTTTACATTTTCCACTGGAGTACTGTAATCTGAAGATTTGGTATGGCCCCACGGGATAAAAGGATATAAGTCTGGGGACCGGGCAGGCGGTAAGTCGGATCCACCTCGCCGAATCCAGCTGCCTTGATGTGTTGCATTTAAAAATTCACTAGCAACCATACCAAAACGCGCTGGCGCACCATCGTGCATAAACCACATTACATTACTAGTTACCTGTGGCGTATCCTACAGAAAGGCAGGTAGCAAGTGTTCCAAAAAAAATCGATTTACATCACCGGTAAGGTGAGAAAACTGGCGGAATTTAGCCGAATTGATCTTGAAAGTGGCTTTCACGTAATCATGTGAGTTCCAGAGAATGATACCAACCTACTATTTGATGTGAGTACACAAAACAGATGTTCTCAATAATCAGAATGTGGCATTGTTTTTGTCGAAAAACCTCATCGCCCTGTATCTTCGAAACAAAGCGGCCTTCAAAAAATCATTAAAGGAAAAAATGTTCAATAACCAAAATAATCACCACTTGAATTTTTGCCGTATATTGAGTAAATATATTTATATTTATAAAATATATTTTGGCTAATAATGTACGATTTTATTTCATATGATTTCCATTTGATATTAAACCAAAAGGTGTAGACCAGACGCAGTATGCGGTTGGTCGTTATAAACGGGGTCGTTATTTAAATCTTCGCAAGACAGCACCGCATTTACTTTGTTTGCATTGTGCAAGTTATAACGTTTCTTGCGGATACAAACCCCACCCAATATCCAAATAAAGCTTTAAGTGAACAACATAGGAAACGAGTATATCCACTTTTGTTAGGTTACTTAGGAACACAATAACGTAAAATGGCTGAAATTTATGTATTATTTGAAATCCACAGTTTTATTTATATATATTCAAATTATTAAGGAAAGAGAATGTTACCGCCGCGTTTTTCATCACCTACAAATACCTTTATTAAATATCTGTACGTACCTCTGCACGGATCATTCTTTAGTAAAAACTCGTCGAGGGCGACCCAACCGCCCCCTACACGTACCATGACAGTACTTCGAAGTATGCGAACTAATCGCAACTTTTGACTATCCCCAAACTGTAATCAATCAAATGTATACACACCAAATTTGAGCTTATCGCGAAATACGTACCCTATACTTTCCTTCGCCAACTTGGAATACCCTGAACTTCTGTCTGCAGGTACACAACATCACAAGGCGTTTCACTTCGTCATGTATTTTCTGCGCGTCCACAGTCGGCTTCTTCTCTTCCCAATCGGGTCGTAAGGCGGCTATAAACTCTTTCCAGTCGATCAAGCCTTTGTTGTTTCGATCGAACATGTCCGCTACTTCTTTCATTTCTAAACGGTTCGTGTCGAATTCTGAAATCGGCAGATAAGTATTTTGTAAGAGAAAATTTGGAAGTGAAGTTTTTGCAGTGGCTTTAACTTACTCGTATTAATGATGCCATCTATGAAGTCACCTCTGGGTATCAAGCCGTTGTTGTCTTTATCCATCTTTCTGAATAGGTCTGTCAAACGGGATTTCTTGTGGTTCATGAATTTCAAGAACTGTAAAAGAAGTTATATCTAATAATTCCGCCCTGAAAAGTCTTTTTGTTTTCTTTTTATATACGAGGGAAGAAGATTGTACAGGCTGACAGCATAAAAATGCTGATATTCCATATACAAAGCTATGACCATATCAAAGTTAATTCCAAAATGTATCTTTATCTCAGTCCAAACCGTAGAAAAAGATTATAAGCATAAAAGTTTGTTTCAACATAAATTGCACCACAAGGTTAAGAAATCTTCAAATCAAACCACGATATTTGGTATCTAGATATTTGCACTTACCCGTTTTCTCCAATCGTCCCAAGAGAAGTTCTCCGCTCTTTTCTTTTCTCTCAAGTAAGCCAAATGGCTGTAAAGTTCGCGCTGTCTCTCCCACGATAGCATCCATACGTTGCGCCATTTATCGTACAAGAATTTAACACGTTGCGTTTTGAATTCCGGCTCTCCGCTACTTAAAAAATCATCACATCAAAACATTACAACCTGTTCATAGCAAGATCAATCACTAGTTTTCTACTTTTTCTAGCATATGCATACAGTAAGTTTTATATGTATGTTTATATTGTCTGTCGTAATTTTGTTAAAAAAAGTGTATGTAATGTATTTGTGTGTGTATATAGCAAAAACACACAGATAATATTGTTAGTCACGATTTACGACGAAAACGCCAAAGCCAAAAAACGCACACAGCAAACACTCCCATATATAACTTATGCCGTCATCCAACAAAATCATGACCTGTACGAATTATTGTATGCAATGCCAATCGACGGATCTAAAATAATATTATTATAAGTAACCGTGAGTGAAGATGTTAAAGTTTGTCCATACGGAACACTAATTTTAACCTTAGCTGAATATTATTTCATATCTTTGCGTTTACTGATGCGATAAACTCACCTTTGGCATACTCTGATATTTGGAAATTAAATAAGCATCAGTAAAAAAAAATTATAAACTTTAACATATGTATGTATACGTATATCTTTTTACTTCTTAAGTCTAAATAATCTAACCTGCCAGCTGGTGGAAATCTCGGACCGATATGAGGCACTTGCGGATCAGGACTAAGTTCTCTACCAGGACTGGTTCGGCTGTTAACAATAGCAATCATGCAGCACACTCAAACAATCTCTAATGATAATACTATAGCAATACAACTAACAAAAAAAAATAAAAACGCAACCAAATCTGAAACAGCACTAACTGAACTTCTCATTAACGAACGGCCTAATGACTTAGTAAAAGTTGCAACGAACTTGTGTTAACTGTATCATTACCGTAATTTTACACATGTCTTTTAGAAGCTAATAAAAAGTAAAAAAAAATATAACAGGTAATAGTGCTGTAGTATTTAAATACGTTGGATGAATTTGTTCGTATTAAAAATACTAGCTACCATAATAATAAATTTGATAGCCAGTATATAATTGTTATTTCAAAAAATGAGTGATCCACGAGAACAGTCCAGAGTTGGTAGCAAAATATTCCTAGATTAAATAGGGAATAGGTAATATTTATTTTTGTAGATTGCTATCATGAATGGCCAATCTTGTATTGTTACCATATGAAAATTGGTATTGTCAGCTCAGGACAGTTCTCGTGGATCAGTGTAACTATCAAAGATTAAAGATAGGAAGCGAGCCGACCCCATAAAAGCTGTGCCATCTGTTAGTCTCAGATGTTGCATTAACAAATATGGGGCGGTCCATATTCATATAGCATTTCTTATGTGCACTGCCTATCTACTGTCTGTAAATGTTGTATGAGTATATTATTATAATATACAATGTGTTAAGAAACATTACTACAATATCAGTTTATAAAAAGCAAATGTATTACCGAAATTATTAAAATTAAACCGCAATTAAGCTATGTTAGGTAATAGAAAAATACTATATACAACTGACAACTACATATTCTGAGTTAGTTTCTAATGCTAACCATCATGACCACATCATTCCTTCTTCGTTAATGAGTTAAATATATAGTTCAATACAATGATATTAAGAGTGTTTATTTATTGCTTTATAAGAGACATTCTAACCTTCCTTTATGTCCGCTGTTCAAAGTTTGTGATCCTTTGAAGCTAGAAAAGAGACAAGCAGAACACGTTCAAACATGCAGAAAGCACATAAAAGGGGTAAACAAACTTCAGGAGGCATTGATTGTAAGCGAAACGTTTTTGTGTGGGTGTGCCAAAACAAATATTCCGATTTTATTAACAGTCATATTATTTATATAAATTCTTTTTAAATTAAGCCTTATCTTTTTTTTCTTTGAAAAAGATTTATCTTGCTGTAAATTCACCTTGAACAAGAATAGAAACGATGGATGTGCGATGTAAAAACATGCAAAAAGCAAGTCCATCAACCCTGTTTCTTCAGAGACAAAGCATAGATACACTAGAAAGGAATTCATTCTCATTAGCTTCTAGGAAATTTATTATTATTAACAATACTAGCAAATGTTGATTTGATAGCACTTAGAATAAGTGGTCCCCTGAAGTTAAGAACAGATAAAATCCGTTCAAAGAATTTTATAAAGGAGCTTAGGCGGCATATTCTACGCATCAGAATACAAAGGCTAGCAGCATTTGCAATACAGATATTACAATCAGTAGTATACGCAATCGTCCAATACAGTACAGAAGAAAATGTACGCTTTTAATTAACTTAGAATAATTTCTTTCTAGTGTGGCTATTTTGATTGATCAGCAAAGTCGACAGGAAAACGAAATATAAGTTATTTTTTAATCAGTTACCGGTTACTTGTAAGTTACTGTAGTGACAAAGAACCATGGCATTTTCATGAACAACTGGTAATTGGCTTTTACGTCATTGAATACGTCATTGCGGTAACTGCGGTAATTGCGGGGTGCGTTCGCGTTTACAATCAGACCGATCGGATGTGTTATTCGCGTTCGTATATAAGGTCGATTTGATCTGTACC
>JARFOC010000853.1:0-38368 GCA_031763485.1 Osmoderma eremita | reverse complement strand
TGTGTTCTTGATCTTTTGCAGCAGTTATTGATTTTATTTGACAAGTAGAATCTTGATTTGATTCAATCGAAGATAACGACATCACACAGCCTATAAAATAATTATCTCATATAAAACATATACGAATGTGTGTTTATGTGTGTATTTCGCTACCCTACCTGCTTCCATTTCTATTTCGGTTTCAGAAGGTGTTTGTGATGATGCAGCTAACACATTACGAGTAAAAGAGCAGTAGTTATGTTCCCTCGCAAATGAAGTCTCTTCCATAGAAGGAAATATTGTTGGGACCGCTTGCGATTGAAGAAATATTTAGCTTCAAAATGTCCCCCACACACTCTGTGACTCTTATGTAGACTTTCCAATTTCAATAATAGGTCTTCACGCCCACATGCTACTGCCCATATTCTTGCCCTAAACAAGATAAAATAAATAATTAATGGTGTATTTCTAGTGAAACTTCATTATAATTAATTAGTTTGCTGCTTTTATTGCAATTAATTATATTTTCAGTACAAATACATTAATATGAATTTAATACACCATACTTTTTGTCCAAGTTTTATTTTGGAACTAAAAATTGTTTATTTTTTAAGAAGTATTAATATACTTACCTAACTGGATCTTTAGGAAAACTAAAAAAACTTTCACCAGACAGGTATCCCTTATTTTTGCAACCGTTAACAGCACAAACTGATCCTCCTTTCTTTAGTGTATTCATATTTAATGGGACCCTTGAACTTAAAACTAGCAGTAATTATCTAATAATATGTACAAAAAAATACAACACTATACTAAAAGAAAAAATAAACTAATTAAACAGTGCAATAGGTTAGGTATTTTGTGGCAATAGTTATAATGCAATAAACAAATGTGAACAACGCTCGATTTCACTACAAACGAAGTAGGTTTTATGCAGAGAAAATGGCGGATATCAGCTGCGCACTAAAAATGCGCGTACTTTCCCGCGGACAGGGAGTGAGAATTCTGATTGTTAGATATTCTGTGACTGTAGTTTGTTTCACCGTAGTGCACGCTTAAAGATGCTTCGATTGATGTACACTACCGTTCATATATTTGGGAACGATTAAAAAATACAGGTTTTTTTTACATTAGAACAAAAACAAACAGTTTTAAAATTTATGAGATAGAAGATAATACTATTGTAAATTATGTTCATAATACAATATAGAAAAGTATACCCTTCCATATAAAACACAATTAATTGTTAATATTTCAATTTTGTTTGTTTTCGAGTTTTACTTAGTCGTCCCCAAATATATGAACGGTAGTGTACGTTGGGATTCTGTCATGGCAAAACAGACTTATACGTTCAGGGGCCTAAGGGATTTTTGACCGGCTCTGACCGAGTTCTCGCCGCCAAACATATGGGATGCAGCCCCGAACATGACTTTTGTTCATAACTCAAAAATTGATCATACATAATAGACGAAGCTGTGGTATATTTTACTTCTGTTTCAGTTTCATACAATACGACACGAAAATACCGGGCAGTGTCTACAAAAACCTGATCCGGACGATAATAACTTGCCGTTGCTAAGGCCCTGTGACGGCAGCGTAGGTCAGCGCTGGATTATGGAAAGTGAATTTAAATGGCAGGCTCGCAAATCGGACGATAGCTAGGTAGATCTAAGACGATTAGAAACAGTGTTGGCAACATTGTCTCTTTGTGATAAGCTTAGATAATAAAGTTACAAGTTTACAAGTTGACACATGATTTACAATATTTTTTATTAACCGCGACTTTTTCGTCTTGAACTATTATCATTATCATTAATAAATCAAATTGAATATATTTCTAACGAATTCTGTCCAGGTTTAGGTAAAGCGTATATTGAGTATTTTCGGTTGTGCATATTATGAAACGAAAAAGGAGTCTGTGATGAAAAGTATTGTAAAAGAAGTATAGTGTAAATACATTATATAAATTCCAGTTTTATTATATAATTTAATACAAGAAATTTTATGGAAAAGTCATAACAAAATATAAAAATATTTGTTTTTTTAATGTATAATTTTTTATATATACAGGGATGTTACAAATGAGAGCTTTACTTTCAAAAATTAAAGTTCAAAAATTTAGAATATCCTGCATATATTTTTTTTAAATTGTTTACGTTTGGATTTAATATTAAAATAATTTATATTGTATATATATTATATAGAGTACTATGTGGACTACAGTATTTAAAGCATTTTAAAATATCATTCCAATCTTGCACATAAAGATACTTTATAAATATTCTAAACGAAATGTTGCCGACCAATAAATGAACTTATCAGACAGTGCGAGACATTAGTGTTGGACGTTTATTAAAAAAAAGAGAAAATTAATCAAAGCGGACTGCCATTTGTATATAATAGAAACGATTCCTGAATTATATTATATATTTAAAAGAGTATACTGCGTTTTAAAAGATATATAAGTTTTTCTTTCGATGTCATCTTTCCATGTGTAAGTTTTGTAAGATAAATTTAAAAATAAATAGCGAGAAGTGCAATTATTATGTTTCCATCGAATGGAAATGTGATTTATTTGATTTTCTGTCACCTATCAGAATAGGAAACAGAAACTCACATTTCCTATGCACACTTTTCATTCATCAACTTATGTTCTATATTTTTGGAACGCGGTGTATACTATTATAAATAGAAAATATTGTTTTAGCTGTAATATACTGAGCTTCTTTAAAAGGCCTATCGAGAGGAATTCAATAATTTAATATAGCACAGTAAATCCTCCGTTTTCCCCCTTATTTTATAGATTAAATTGCTACTAGTTGAATTTAGATATCCATAGATTATATTTTTACTCTTATAAGAACTCTGTTTCTCACAACTTTTCTTATGTGAAGAAATGGACTGTGATCGATGCAAGACTAAATCAGTTACTACATACACGTAAGAGGGAATGTCAACGCATTTTAATAAAAAAGGAATCAGTTGTTGAAACATATCAGTATATAAGTTCCTTGCATCGTATTCAAGCAATATTTCGCGTTTAATTAAGAGGCGGAAAGATACGTAGGAAAATATTTTGATATTATGTGTCGAAGAGAAAAAGACGTAACTAACGGGCAAATAAGTGTTTTCTTTCGAATTTCTTCTATTGAATTTTCTTCAGTAATATCTTCGTACATACATAATTTTTTTAGTATACAGTTTATAATTTAATAATTTATCCTAGGATTGTACTACTACATTTAACTTGTTTAAGGTGTATAAAACAATTCAGTCGCATTTTATTTTTGTTTATAAATGCACAATGAAGGATTAGTGAGCATCTAAATAAATTATCATCATTCCGTTACGTATTTTAATACCTGAATCATTTGAACTGTTGCAACTAAATACTTAATATACTAAAAGCAAACCCACTGCGATCTTGATAATTATGTTTTCTCTAACGAAATATACACGTTTGTAATTGAATGATAATTTCTTCTTGGCTTTGTATAGTACATAATAATTTATTTAGAAATCAAGATTGATAGTTTCGGCTTGACTTTGTTTAGCAATAAATGAACTAACTGTAATTAGACAATCAATAAAATATGTACTACAACACCAACAACCATGTGGACTTCCCCTAATGTTTTTAGTGTTTTTCATTGTAATTCATAAAAAAGAACTGCTATTATTAAGTTTTATAAAATTACTGTATCATCATAAAAAAAGTAAATTTTAGTTATTTATTTTACGTATGTAATATCTATATTTTGAATATACGTACATCATTTTTACGTAGAATGAAAATTTTGTTAAATTATCATTTTATATATAGTAATGTTTCTAATTTTTTGTTTGGCAAAATATTTTTTTTTATAATTTGGGTGGTGGTGCAATCCCTAGCTTGTACATTAATTTAATTCATAAATATAAATTTTGAAACGAGTGCAGTATTATTTTTCCCGAATATATTTCCTATTTTTTACACCCTGTGTCCGCGTGGTAGCGAAACGCTAGAGACTTTAACTACACCCAACCTAAGCTTTAGATAATTTGGATCTTGGACGTCTTCTAGCTAGGCTTAAGCAGTTAGTAACATTACCAGTGACTATTTTTTTGACCCTTGGTAGTGCAAAAGTAAAATTCCTTTGTATTTGGTACATTTTTCATGCTTATATAAAAGAATGTTCATTCGATGTCAGTAAACAGTTACAAGATGAAGGGAAATCAAACGTCACAAGCTACTCTACATGATTTTGAGGTATCTTGATTCAAAGTTTCTTGCGGTGCGTTCAGATGCTTTTGACGTATATGTCAGGTGGTATCTACGTACGTCAAATTAATGTTATCAGGTAATCTGGGATTGGTATCTGAACGCACCAAATCCTGTGACAGAATTCTTTTACATTTTTGCAGGTTGATTTTTCACTGTATTTTCTGTTTATCAAATTCGGTAGGACCGGGGCTTGCGAATGCGTAGAAAAGTTCAATTACCGGGTTAACAATCTGTATATTTTCTTCTCATTGGACATGTTTATTAGAATAGGCTATTCAGCAGTTGATTGGGCAAAAGAGCCCTAAAATATATATTTTTTCCTAATTTGGTACTATAATAACCCAATGCATTAACATACTATTGATGCACTGTTTACTGGAAAACCTTGTGCAAACACTAAGCAGTGCTATAGTATACGTCATCAATCTAAACAGTATAAGGTCCCTAGATTGGTTATAGACTAGTTCATATTTACTTTCGCGGATTGGCTACAGCCTGTTTTTTATTTGTCATCGCGCAAGGCGGTTGAGATTGATCACTGTGTATAAAGTAGTTTTTCAAGAGTGGTCAACTGAAATTTCAAACTATCAAATGCGAAACGTAGTGGATTAACATCAAGTAATCGCCAATGATAGCTGCTTCAGACATAATTCCTCTAATTTTAGGCGGGTTTCATAATAAATTCTCTTTCATTTTGCATTAAATTTAATAAGCATAAAATTTTATTAAAAAATTGACAAACTCATTTTAAATTGACTATACTGATATTACCAACCACAAAAAATTACCAGGGCGCTAAATGCTCCTGCGATACTCTTTAATACATTATTTTCGTACCACAGATTGAAAGCGATGTTGAACCTAATCCGCGTTTGTGCATACGGGCGAAATATCTTTTATAAACAAGAATCACTCCCCTACACTACCATAAACAAGGCCCCTGCAAGTTTATGTTTGTGACATTGCACATTCAAACTATAAATGATATCAGGCGGATTACAAATATTAGGACAATCGACTTTAGCACAAACTTATTTTAGTACGCACTAAGCTCGTATTTTAACTGTCAATTTCGGTGACGTATTTTTCTTTGTAAATTTATTTTTACAGTATTTCATAACTTTGTGTAAATTGATTTAATATAAGGTGATATTCGCTATTGTGTACATATAACCTGATTTTAACACATATTGTGTAAATCATAGTTTACTTATAATAAGTAACCGATCAGTTAGTCGTAGTAACTGTCTGCTGACTTTCATTAGTGATCATCCGTCTGTAAATATCATTGTTTCATACTTTATTTATTATATTTTTATATAAATTACAACAATCATGTCATCACCGTGGGCCAAAATCATCGCCCCCGAGCCAGTAAACCTGGAAGATATAATGTCCGAAGAACTAGCCAGGGATTTACAAGAGAAGGAAAACAAAAAATTCTCTGTAGACAATGCACAATCAGAGGAAATTAACGTTAAAGATGATTTTGTCATGCCGCAAGAACTTCTGAAAGAAGAAGAATTGATGAAATCCGATGAAGAAATAGCTAGGATGTTGCAGCAACAATATGATAAGGAGTATGATGATAATTTAAAACGATCAGAGGAGAAATTTAATGGTGCATCGAAAGTTTCTATATCGTTTTCAAATTACAGAAGGGCCCCATTGAATACTGGTGAGCACAGAGTGCATATTTCTTGATTAATTTGTTAGTCAAACTGAAATAGATTCTTATTTATTAAAATATTTATTTAGATTTCGATAGTGACAGTGAACCAGAGGAAGCTGAAGATATCAGAGACAAAAAGGATTGGGATAGATTCGATTCAGTATTAAGGGAGTTTGACACAATTCCTGCTTGTGGTTACAGAAACAACAATGGAAATATCATTACAAAACACGATGTGACTATGAATGGTTTGAAAAATGCATATAAGATGATGTCATTTCCTCCAGATTTTGAAACTGGTGATGGAGCCAGTTTTGATATGAGGATTTCAAATAAAGTCTTTAATAGGTATAACATTTAATAACTGAAGTATATTGATGTTAAAGTAGTTCTGTCTTTGCTTTTATTATATGTTATTGTGAATAATATTAAGTATATAGCTTGCTTAGGATTGATTGAAAAGTAATAATTCGATTAATACTTAATACATTAATGATTGGTTTTTCAAAAATAATATTTAATACAGAAAAAAAGCAAATTATATTATATACATGGCTTTTCTAGAATTACTCTATCCTGCTAATAAATAATGAAAGAAATAGGGCAAGAAAAGTTCTTAGAACTATTTTTTAATCGGGAATTATTGTGGAAAAACATTATTATTTAGTTGTAAATATTAATCCTTTGCCCAATCTTTTTCTACTGAAAGTGTGTTTTGACTGAATATAATTGATTTATTTTTATTACTCCGTCTTAAAGTGGAGATTGAAATACAGAGTTCTGTCGCTAAGGTGGGGTGAGTTTTCGTTTTTCACTCCTAAAGAAAGGTGTTGAAATTTGTTAAAAGGGAATTGTAATATGCATATTGCTATATAATTATGCTCGTAAATGTACTTGTTTTTAAAAATCAAATTAAAAAAATTTGTTATTAGGTACTCTACTCAAAATCATATTGGATTCTATCTGTGCTGCTCAATTAGAATCTAATAAACTACATACCAATATACTTAAAATAATGCATTAACTGAAGCATTACCTCTGAAAGAACAAGGCCGCATTTCGAAATGTATGACCTCACCAATGCCAGATGTTTTGTAAATACATTGGCCGCTTATTTTAAGTCGCACTTTAGTCTTACTGAGGTAGTATTAGTTTTATTTGTTATCATGTTGAGGGGCTTCCCGTTGAAAAGGGAGCCAGTCGTCAACTGAGCCCTTCGTCGCATCCCATTCTGGCAACCGGGAGGTAAACGATAATGCAGAATTGTTATCAGAATCCTCGTCTGATTTATCCCATACCAAAGACTTCAATATATCTCCATGACATTTTTCTAATTCGTTTTTGTTTATTGCAAATAATAAATCTGTGCTTTCGTTTATATTATTAGAGATAAAGAGACTTTTGAGTTCAGTTTCTATTATATTCTAGTTAACTCTACCTCCTGGCTATACAAAAAAGATTATATACCTAATTATAACAGAATAAGTAATAGGCGCTGGAGAATACTTTAATTTGAATAATGTAATCTTTTGCAAATCGATAATTTCGCACTTATAGTTTCACCGGTTCTTGAATCGGTTGCTATCGGAAAATCTACAATATTTTCTTTCATAAAATGTAACTCATCCTAATGTATTTACATGGAGTAAAATCTTTGCGGGAAATAGCAAACATCTATTTCGTAAGTCGGCATTACTTGGAACTTGAAATGTGTGTACTTTCGAATCATTTTTATAATTACCAATAATAACACAACACGCATAAAGTATCGTAATAGATAACACAAAAAGTAGCACTTAAAAACACTAATAATTGAAATTATATGGAACAAACACGTGCATGCGAATACTCTTACGCCTGCTATGGATACCACATGCGTTCACCCACCATCTCGCCTTGTTGGTGTAACAGACACGTGACGTCAGACTACTGGGGCCATGTTCTTTCTGTGGTAACGATTGTAGTACTGTTACAGCTACGAACATATAATTATAACTTAATCATTTGTGTTACTGCTCAAAGTTACAACTATAAATGCCTAAAAGTCTGGATTTCGCCTTAACGTTTTATTATTTTAAATTTTAGACAATTTAAACACACTCGTCACGTTTAAGTTATTTCTAAGAACGGTATTTTGTGATTAACTTCTATTAATAATTAATTATATGCTGTGTATTGGACAATTCCTATATACAATGTGTGTCTTTTAAGATTAAATATATTTTCATGCTCTATTAGCTTGAAGAAGCATTCGAAACATGAACAATCGAAAAAGCACCAAATGCATGACAAGAAGGAGGATCGTGAAACTGCTATTTTTGGTATTGACGGAGCAACCAGGATAATTTTATATAAGATGATAAACGCTGGATTGCTTAATCAAGTGAACGGTGTTATTAGTATAGGTAAATCAATGATAAATTTATTCCCTCCCAAAAATAGTATCCAATATGGTTGTTTTTTTTCACAGGCAAGGAAGCTGTTGTTGTCCATGCCGAAACAAATCCTGAATATCAAGACGGTCCAGTACCTAAAGAATGCGCAATTAAAGTTTTTAAAACTACATTATCCGAATATAAACAGAGGGATAAATATATACGGGATGACTACAGATTTAAAGATAGATTTGGGAGATCATGTGGTAAGATAAACACGTACAAGTTGGTGCAACTCTGGGCTGAAAAAGAAATGCACAATCTGAGACGATTGCAAAGAGCTGGTATATTATGCCCCGAAGTCGTTGCTTTAAAGAAACACGCCTTGGTTATGTCATTTATTGGAAGAGATAATAAGCCAGCTCCTAAATTAAAATATGCTACCTTGAGTGATGCTAAAATTCTAATCGCTTATGAACAAGTAAGTAATTTTCTCTCCTTCCATTTCCAAAGCTTGAATGTTTAGTCGTATTCTTGTTTATTTATTTACTATTCAATTCTTTCCAATTTATTATTTCAGATGATGAAATATATGAAAACATTGTATACAGAGTGTAATTTGATCCACGCAGATCTATCAGAATACAATATACTTTGGTACGACAATAATTGCTATATTATCGATGTTAGCCAAGCTGTAGAACCATCTCACGAGAATGCTTTTCATTTCCTATACAGAGATTGTGAAAATATGTGTAAGGTAAATGCTCCATTTAATTAATGTACAATTTCATGTGATATGTAATATACCTATTTTGTTACAGTTCTTTTCGAAAAAGGGTGTGCCAAATGTTATTACTCCACAAGAACTATTTCAAGATATTACCGGTTGCGATTATATGAACAGAATCGCCACTACGGATTCTTTCAAGATGAAACCTCATTTAGTAGATAGACCAGGCTTGGAATCGACATATAATTTCGATACCGCATGGGAAAAGTCGCTATCTGAGAAATTATCAAGTCAATCAACCTCCAATATGGAGAATTTGCCTTTGGTCGAACCCGTGAATGTGTAAAGAGATTATTGTTCATATAACTAAGGTGAGGTTGTTAATTTTGAATCATACTACATATATTGCAAATGTAAAAGAGGCTCCATTCATTTTTACTGTGCATAAATAAAAATTTCCATCATTGAGTAATTATATTTCTAATCTAATTGGGTATTTTTCATATCATTTCTAATAGTCATTATTTTATTCATAGTAAACTCTATTTTTTGTTGTAATTGTTGAGTTGACCGTTATTTACTAGAAAATAGTGAAATAAAAAAATTTCAAAACATTGTTTTATGTATGTACTTCCAGTGGCGGTTGTTATATAAGGGCTGCAGCACTTACTAAATTTTACAAAAGCGGTAATCAAAAATAATAATAATCTTTATTTCACCTATGCTATAGAAATGTACAAAATAACGTCAAAACACAGACAAAAGAAGTGAAAGTATACGGTTCAATTTATTCTTAGATTTAGACTTAGAAGTAAAATTGAAGTATTTATAAAATGAATAACAATTTAAATTTGGTAGATAGCTTTTTACATTTCTGGGTAAAACTTTTGAAACTACTTATGGATTTAATATACCCAGGTAATTTATTGAACAGCTTAGATCTTCAGTAAATGAGATTTCTTTGGTAGAGGGCAGTCTTATAGGACGGAGATAGTAAATATAGAGAATCTCTGATATCATAAGTTGTTGGAGTATTTGTGGAAAATTCAGTTTTATGCTTGAATACAACACATAAAGTCAATATTTTTTTATCTTGCAATGTTTGTCTGCAAGATAAAAAAGTAATTTCCGAAATTACTTTTTATATACATACATAAACAAAATAAAATTTCAATTATGTACTAAGTAAAACATGATAACATTATATTTTAAAGTTAGACATTAAACACCACAGGGTTACCACAGGTTTTGAATCACTGCAGATATCATCTATATGCGGATGATACTCAAGTCTACATTTCGTTTGAAAAGTCAAAGCTGCTGGAAGCCCATTAAATTAAATGAGGATTTCGAACGGATATCGGAATTTGCGGATAGCAACCAGTTGGAAATTAATCCTTCCAAGTCGCGGCTCATAATATTTGGACCTAGAAAGGCTAGGGTCTTTGCCGAGCTTAATCTTCAGATTCTTGTTAGTGGGCAGCAACTTGTACCACAAAAATTAGTTAGGAACTTGGGGATGTGGATGGACAACCGCTTGCGCATTGATTGTAATACTTCGCGCCTCATCATGAAGGCAATTTCATCTTTAAAGGCGGTTTATATTAACCGGAATTGCTTTGACACCGCCACCAGACAGCTTCTTTGTGAATCCATGGTACTTTCGCATTTTAATTATGGGGATGTGTTGTATGGCAGTTGCATCACCAAAGAAGATTCGAGAAGAATACAAATGGTCCAACACTCATGTGTGCGCTTGATACACGGTATGCGGCGTAGGAGGGGTGTGTTAGCCGAGCTATGTTGGAGACGGGCACCTTGAATATGTGGGGCCGTCGAATGATGCATAGTGTGTTGTTTTTCTGCAGGACTGTGAGTAGGAGGGAGCCTCCATATGTGCATGGAAAACTGAGGTTTCGGAGTGAGTGCCACGGAATCGGTGCGCGTAACGGACACTTACTAACTATTCCCAGGCATAGAACGGAAATATATAAGAGAAGTTACTCGTATAATGTTGCTTCATTGGTGAATAAGTATATTTTGGCGACGGACACTAGCATATCCGCGGCGAACGCCACTTTGAGATGCGCGATAAGGCGTAGGTTACTTGCCGAGCAGGGTGAGGGCCGGGGCTAGTTAGTGATTGGTGTATTTTGTAGTTATGGACTTTATCTGTACCTGTGATGTGTTGTAGTATAGTATAAGTCTCCCTCTTGTTGTTTTTTTTTGATGTTTTGTTGTATTCTGTGAGTTCTAAATAGGTTAAAGGAAGAACGCCAACATAACAATACGTTGTTAAGCAGGCGATTTATTCTTTTTGGCAATTATTTTGTATGTTTCGAGGATATCTTACACGTTGCTATGTACTTCGAAACAATTTATAGTCAATAAATACATATTATTATTATTAAATCGCTACCACACAAAAATAGTATACAGGGAAAGGAGATGCTGATATCCTAGCACCGTTTAGTTGCATCTTGACCGTTACCACCGAAAGAACAAGGCCGCAGTGCTCTAACGTCACACGTCTGTAACGTTAGTAGCACACGGTGAAAGCGCGTGCCATTCAATGCGATGCAAAGCTGGCGAATATAAGGTTGGGTCAATTCACATGCTCGTGTTTATTTATCTTAATTCCAATTATTTAACTTTTTAAGTACTTTTTGTGTTATCTGTTGCAATGATTTGTACCTGTTGTAACATTGGGCGCGTTCAGACGACGCAACAGTTAAATATGGTGCTTATTAAGTTCCCTAAACGAAAAACGTTATTTTCTGTTGAGGGGCAATTGTAAAACATTGTAACGGTGAATTTGGAAAACGTGATATCCTAACCCCACCTTTTTACTACTTTAACCTAAAAGTGTGGTAAATAAATAATAGCGTATATTCTACTTCTGTAAAATCACATCAGCATGGCGTTTAGCTGGTTTTAAAATGTTTAATATCACCGTTAAGAGAATCGCGTTAACAGTGACAGTAAACTGCTGCGTCGCCTGACCGCGCCCATTGTTAGTTACTGGTTGTCGCGGTAATTATAAAAACGGTCCGAAAGTGCACACATTTCAGTTTCCAGGTGACGCCGACTTACTTGCAAAGTGGATGTTTGTTATTCCCCAAAAAGATTTTACTCCATGTAAATATATTGTAGGGTGTGTAAGCTACATTTTATAGAAGAAAATATACCCTTTTTGACAACAACCAATTCACGAATCGGTAAAACTGTAAGTGTAACTTCAATAATTGTTAACTCTAAAATCGAGAACCCTTGGTAACAGATCTGAGCGGTTTTTCGAAACTATTGATTCACCTGATGAAATCGGAAATGCTTCATTTAATCCCGACATTATAATCGATGAAATCGATATAAACAAAGTAAGTAATCACTTATTTGACGGGTTATTGTTGCTGCATTACCCTAAGAAAAATCAAGTGCGAATTCTATAAATAAATTTTTATTTTTAATGACGAAATAGTTGTGGATAACTATGGTCTTATAAATAGTTTCAAGCCGAGGAAAATTGTTTTATGCAAAAGCTTTCATGGTGAAATAGTTTCGTATGCGTATATTATATTGAAAAAAATCCTTTTCGAATTCAAAGGTTTCTTAACTGTTTACAGTAAGCGTGCGTTTTTAATTCAGTATATTTTAAAATTCGTTTCTGGAAACGGACTTTTGTCTCCTGACGATAAATGTACTACTAGTGAATATATCGTACAAATACTACTTGAAAATTACTGTGAAAAAAACAATGATCGGTGGGTAAAAGTAAAATTTACCGGTTAATTAATCTACCTTTAAATTGTAAAAATACTAAATGTATGTGTATTTTATATCTAGTCACCAGTTAGTCGGATTATTATATATGAATTGATCAAATGAATATTAAAATAAAGAAAATAAAATGGGAAAACTGAAAGTATTACAAACATCTGCAAACAAAATGTAGTTTTGAAATATGCAAAATTATAGGTAATTTTTGCTTTGACGACTGGCACCCTCTTTCAACCGGAAATCCCATCAAAATACAAACTTTAGACTAACATACGAGGATTATATTTAAGAACACCTAGTGTTGGTGACATTAGCACTGCTACCTTGTAATGCCTCGGCGATGGGCCTACATCTATTACGCAAATTCGATATGAATTCTGTTGAAAATCCCTTTTTCAAGACCGACTTTTGAAGAAAATTTGAACTTAAAGCACTGGGACCTCTACAATAACTTTAAGTCAAACTAGACAAAGCAAAAACAGTTCTTACAAGACAATTTAATAAAACAATTATGTTTCGCGGAGACGGTGTGAAAAAAACAAATTATTTTGTTTTTCATGCTTATTATTGAAAGGCGAACCTTCACGGAATTAGGAGGGCCTAACAAATTTCGGGTATTTGCAAGAGTATATTAAAGGATATCTTGAAAATGAAACCTACACACGGGTTAATCTCACGAATATCGGTCGAGTAAACGCTGTCACTCGGGTGGATAATTCTGAAGTTATAGACAAGTTTGTGGGTTACAAAAGCAGTGGCATGGTCTGTATTTTCCATAATTAATAAAATTAATGTAAAAATTTCTTATTTAGTTATTTTTTGGGGTATCTTTAAAAATTCACGAGCTGCCACTGGTAACTTTTATTATTGGAACGTATGTCCATATTCGCTGGCGATCGTTTATTACCGTGATTATTCATGTGGTATATTCAGGTTTTGGTTGGTTAAATGTTGATGGCAACCTGGCAACTTTCAATTTTTTTTTACAATTGAAGACGCAAGTGTACCATAAAATTGTGTTTTGTATCGCTTCAATATCGATGCAATTGGACAATTGTTGGCTGTGAAGATGCAGGAAAATGTTTGATTGGCTGGAGTAAAGGTAAGGGCAAAAATGCTTCTCCTGTAGAGCAATTTTCTTAATATTATGTAGGTATTAAAAAATGCATTACATTTTTAGTAAGTATAAACTTTTAATTGATAAACTTTGATTAGAATTTAATTTTAAGTTATTTAAATATGGCAATGACAATATCACAATGGTTTTTTAAAACATATTTCACAATATATATTTAATTACTTCTACGTGCACATTTGTGATGTTGGTGGTTTTTCAGGAATTTTTCCAAATTCGAAGCTGTCGCTTTCGAAGGATTTTATTTCACTCTCCGTGAGATCCTCCAATTTTGAGTATGTAGAGTTGTCAATTAGTCCTGCATCAACATTAATGCCTGTTTGACCACCGTTTTGGGCAAATATTGAATTCGTATTCTTCTGTTGAGAATTATTGCTAAATATTGAAGCTGACCCCTCAGTGCCCATATTCATTACTGTTTGAACGTTCTCTTGAGCAAATATTGAGGCCATATTATTCTGTTCAGAATTTTTTTGATTATTACTAAATATCGAAGTTGGATCCCTAAATACATTTCCAGGTACAGGTGGGTTATTAAATATATTCCCCATCGTATTCTGTGGTTGCTGTTGAAATGGAATATTAGGAGCAAATATATTAGTTTGTTGCGACTGTTGTGCAAATGGTGGAGAATGTATATGTTGGGCAGCTGCTTTTGCAAAATTAAAAGACGAGTTCGGAGGAGCCGCAAGTGGATTTGTAGCTGATGGTTGATTAATGAAAGGGGAAACATTGGTAGTTTGATTTTGAAAGGGTAAAGCTTGTGGTTGGGCATTAAAGCCATTGTTTACATTGAAAATAGTTGGTTGATTAAAGGCAACACTGTTTTGTTGCGGTACAAGTGTGTTATTTGTTGTTCCGAAAGGGCTATTATTTTGTGTGTTTGCTGCAAAACCTTGATTTCGAAATATAGAGTTGCCAATGTTATTGGTGTTAAATGTTTGTTGTTTATTAAATATTGAATTAGTCCCACTAAAGACGTTTTGATTATTGCTTTGTGCTGTTGCTCCAGAAAATATGTTATTCGTATTTGTGGGGACAGCTTGCTGCGTGCCAGGAACCGTTCGGAATGATTGTTGATTTGCAGCTGCAAATATTGATCTGCCCTGAGGTTGATTTTGTTGAAAAGGTAATTCCTGTTGCTGTCTGAAGATGGAACTATTTTGTGATTGAGCAAATATACTTTGTGCATTGTTCTGATTATTATCTGGTGTATTATAAAGTTGTATTAACATCGAAATTATTTCGTCACTTGGCTTTTGTAGCATTTTCATCTTCATAACAGCTTCTTGTAATATCATTTGAAGGTGTTGTTTCTGCAGTTACAAATTATGTTAGAAAGAATTATTAATTTTCTGATACATACATATTGTTCTAGAGTGCCATTCTTCATTGCTTCATAATAACCGAGGCGCACCTCTTCAAAACTCCTGTTTTCGAATCCAGGAAAGCAAGGTTTATCTTTCAATGGTGCATAGGATGATAACAACCAATGCCCTCCTTTTTCTGCATTTGTCATGTCGTTCACTACAGATTTTACTAATAGATTTATGTCAATCTGTTGAGGTTTAGAATTTTGTCTCATGACCGACGTTCCTTGAGTCTGAGGAGTATCTGGACGTACGAAGTAATGGATGTCAAAGAAATAATTGTGGTTTTTATAACTTACCATTTATTTGATGAGAATATCGACAGCTGTCGCCGAATTTGCAAGTACCTTGCAAGAAAAACTTACAGATAACCATTTTTTAAAATTATTTTGCCCGATGCAATACACCGAATACCCTAGAAAACAAAATAATTTTATACTAAACAGGAACAACACTTAACCCAAAAAATAGTTTGACGTTTTGTCACAAATGGTCTAATTAGGTTCTTTTTATACACTCGGCCCCACTATTCGCGCACTATGCATACTACATATTTCCTATATGGCAGCATTGCCAGATCTAGCTAGGTTATTATTTATACAAGTCAAAGGTGCTAATAGACAAAACAAGTATACTTTATTGAATTGAATATATAAGAAAAGTTTAACGCTTATATAAATGATTTGCAAATATAAAGCAATGTAAATGTTACCTTTAAACGATTAACAAACAAGCATGTTATTCTTATGTCAACTAAATCTAGCAGGAATTTGTATAGGTGAAAAGTAGGATTCTCCAGTCAGTTGTCAGTAACACCCCTACAACTAAAATAACTGGTAGTCCAAGAAACAAATGAGAACTAATTGCTACAATCAAATTATAACAAAATAATAGTACCACCTTAGATCATATATATTAGATTATATAAGGCAAAAAAATGGATGCGAATGCGACATCCATGCGACACTTGTTTACAGTTTGGTGAAATATTCAAGCGCTGCGCCACGGAATAAACAGAATGGACAACAGCTGATTTTTCTATTGTTATCGTGGAGTCTCGTTTTGATGACCTTCAAACCAAGCCGCCATCTTCCTTAAAGAACGCTTCCGAAAAGTCATGTAATGAATAAGGTTAATTAACTATGCTTCCAAAATGTTATGTTGAAAATGAGGTTGATTAACCTCATCAGATTTGATTTTTTCCAATTTTTTTAATTAGGTGTAAAACAAGAAAAGCGGCTGCGCACTTCTAATTTTGATTGTATCTAGCTGTGTAGCTATTACTTGTATAGATAATACGATATTCTGTGATAATACTCCCTACCTAGATCTGGCAACGCTGCGATATAGATATATATGATGATATGTATAGTGGGCGAATAGTAGCGCCCAGATTGTTTACCATTAACCCCTGTGTTACCCACTTAATATTACATTATTACACACGTTCACACTATTTGCTCATTCATTTTATATATTTTAAGTATTTGACGTACTATTAGGTAACTTATCCTTTGGGTTATTCGTCGCTGTAATGGCACAGTATTTTTGTCATCTGTCAAAAATATCCCGGCAAGCCGTTTATCCTCATGATTTTTCTGAAAACAAACTTTACGTTTGTGCAGTATAATGGCATCAGCAGGTGAAAAAGGCAAAGTAAGTCTTAAGATATATATATATATATAATATATATATATATATAATATATATATATATATAATATATTTCAATAGCATAAAACACTTTGTTTCAGGGGCAAGGAGACCAGAAGGAGAAGAAACGCAAGGAGTCCATCCTAGATCTATCCAAATATTTGGAGAAGAGTATCAGGGTGAAATTCGCCGGGGGTCGGGAAGCTGCCGGTATCCTGAAGGGGTACGATCCCCTATTGAATTTGGTGCTCGATAACACCACCGAATTCTTGAGAGATCCCGATGACCCGTACAAGTTGATAGAGGAGACTAGGCCTCTTGGCTTGGTGGTGTGTAGGGGCACTAGTGTTGTTTTGATTTGTCCCGTGGATGGTATGGA
This sequence comes from Osmoderma eremita, assembly GCA_031763485.1. Taxonomy (NCBI): domain Eukaryota; kingdom Metazoa; phylum Arthropoda; class Insecta; order Coleoptera; family Scarabaeidae; genus Osmoderma; species Osmoderma eremita. The sequence continues at coordinate 21,032 of JARFOC010000853.1, read as the reverse complement.
ATCCATACAGAATCCTTTTATATCACAGGATTAAGGATTACGTTGAATTAATGATAATTACTTTTACTTGGTGAATTATATTCTATTTGTAAATAACTTGTATTTTTGATACTGGCCAGGCAAATCTTATCCTTTAAGTAAGTGTACCTTATAGAAAAAATAAATTTTTGTTTTAATGGTTCTAAATTAATTTATATTTATTTCAATATATACATAAAACAAATTACAAACAATTTCATCGATACAAAAATTCATCTAAAGAATGTGGTTCCATATTTAGCAAAAATGATTTAAACTTACACTTTACGGTATTAACAGAAACAATGGATTTAATATACCTACATAGGCAAGTTACTATGCATTTCAGCATAAGATAAACCTTTGTCTCAATATTTTTGAATGGGGTGTTCATTTTTGCTCATATTAAATAATTACCAAAGTGTATTTCAAGAAACTATTGAAGATCCGTGTACAAGTGATAGCATTTAGAGTTAAGTTGTACACTGACTTACAGTTGCTCGAGGCACAAAACACTAAGCATAAAAGTATGCTTCCTTGGAGCACGCCCAGTTGTATTTCTTGTGACTGATACTACCTTATTATCTTCCTTAAAAGAGGTCAGTTGTCGTCCCGTTATCTCAGAGTTGATTCAATCGAATTCCATAGGAATATAATTTGCACACAAAATACTATGGTTTACACTCAAAATTGTAAGGAAGGAAAACAAAAAGATATATTTCAATCTGATTTATTTACTATACTATTTATATATGTATGTATCATGTCAGGTTTACATAATTATTATAAAAAAAAACAATATTCACAGATGATCGTATAATGTAAAAATAAAATGAAACGATCTAATAGGCCACTTTATCTATGAAAAATTGATAGATATATCTTTTAAAATGTTTTAACATTATTAGGTAACTTGTCATATTTACAATTTCATAGTTTTTGCTTCGATCAACTTTATCAGCACAATGCAAAAATATATCAAAAAAATTTATAGAAGAAAAACAAAATCTAAACTAATAGTTAAAAATTATTAGTGTCGTACAACAGTTCAATTGCATTCATAGGTACGTACGTAAGTTTTTTTAGATATCTCAAGATACTTTATAAACATTCATTTATACAAAATAATGGCACTCAAAAGAAAAACATTTTTGATATTGCAATCTTTTCTTTAACTCAATTGCACATAACACCATTGCCTAATTTGTAATTAATTCTCTCCTTCTAAGGGAGAGATTTAAAATTCTCAGAATAAATACACGCTAAACATAATGATTTACTATTTAAAATGTCATGTTTTGAATATAATATACAAATACAAAAAATTCATAGTTTTAAGTTAAAAATTTTCTAAAATCGGTATTCGAATTAGAGCGAACTGACTTCGCAGAATATACATTCAAAAATTATTTTAAAATATCATTTGGAATTATTACTTTTGTTAAAATTTCCACGCGCACACGACACACAAATATCACATAAAAAAATTGATCTAAATCGTGTTAACATACCATCTCCTAGGTAAGTTAGTCTAAAATATTGTTTTCGCTTAATTCTTTATATGTACATATCTTATTTCGGGGTATACAAAAGCTATAACACTAGAAATCGCTATCCCACCCTGTAATGTCGTCTGGAGGTGGACCGTCCATGTCGGGGGCGTAGTCATCGAAGTTTGACGTATCCGTGACATGCTTTACAACTGGAGTTATTGGTGGTATTAGTGTTCTGTTTACCAGACCTTCCCAATTAAAACCATCGAACCATCTGCAAGAAAAGCGTTTTTTTTTTACAGAAACAACCCATGCCAAAGTTTAGAAGAGTAAAGATAGGAAGCGAGGCGTCCCTAAAACAGTTGTGCCATATGTGTATTGTGTATGTCGATAATAACACTCTTTCCTCGTCATTTTAATTCGATATTAAAGCGCCATCAGTCTCAGATATTGTATTAACAAATATTAGGCGGTCGTCATTCGTGCAGTATTTCTTATGTACGTTCCTATCTTTACTCCCCCTATAGTGAGATTAGCACCACCTCATGCAATTTGTTGTCAACTTCGTCAACTTTGTGGCACTGTTGACATCCGTGCTATTTTTGTAAAATAGCGCATGAAATGGTACATCAATTGAATGTACAAGAGAACATCAAAGGAATTCTCTAAATTTGGCATAAAAATAATTAAAGTAATACTCACTTGTGTTTTTGAATATCTAATATTCCGCCCTTCTGATATCCTAGCCTTTCTGCCGGATTATCTCGACACAACTTCTTAATCAGTGCCGTAGCGTTCCTGGTAATATTTCTCGGAAATTCTATAGCGTCTATCCCTTTCAGAATGATGTTATATGTCTTCATGGGATCGGCTCCAGTAAAAGGCGGTGTTCCTGTTAACAACTCGAACATCAGCACCCCAAGCGACCAGTAGTCGGCGCTGATATCATGACCTTTGTTCAGGATAACCTCGGGCGCTACGTATTCGGGTGTCCCGCAGAACGTCCACGTCTTTTTTCCGCTTTGAAGCTTCTTAGCGAAGCCGAAATCGACCAATTTCACGTAGCCTTGATTGTCCAATAGGAGATTCTCAGGCTTCAAGTCCCTGTAGATGATATTTCTCGAGTGCAGATAGTCGAAAGCTTCCACGACGCAAGCTGTGTAGAATCTGGTCGTGGCGTCGTCGAAGTGGCCCTTATCTCTTAGGACGGTCCACAATTCACCACCCAAACAACTTTCCATCAGCATATACAGATATTTACGATCTTTAAAGGTTTTGAACAGCTTAACGATGAAATCGCAGTTCGCTTCGCCCATAATTTCTTTTTCCGACATGATGTGTTGCTGTTGTCTAGTTTCTACGATTTGAGCCTTCTTCATTTGCTTTAAAGCGAAAGATCTACTCGGATCGCCGATGATTTGGACCAGTTCCACTCGCCCAAAGCCACCTACGCCCAACGTAGCAAGGGGACGTAAATGCGCCAGTTGTACGTTGTCGAATTCTTGATTAAGTCTGGAAAATTGATATCGCCGTTTATAATTCTTGCTTTATCATATAGAAACTTTTAGAATTTGAAAACTATTGATTTTACTTACAAATCCCATTCCTTGTCAGCAAAAGTGAATATAAAATTACGATTTTGAATCTGGTTTTTGAAGATGTTTATGGATTTGTGTGGACTTACCTGCGTCTCTCGATGGATTCGTCCTTGTATCTCGTTCTAATTTCGTCTAGATTGGATATCAGTTGGTTGAAGGTTTCTCTGTCTATCACAAGGCAGGATACTCCCTCCGGGTCATCACAGATAATATTTGCTGTTCTTAAATCGTCACTGAAACAAGGTTACGGATTATTATTAAGAACGGGTTCGCAATGCTTTGTAATGCCTAATGTACGTGAGGTTATTATTTATTATTTTATGGAACAGGCATAAGTTTTGTACTTCACGCTCCTGTTTCATGTTCAGTAAGGATACATGGTCAAACATAATCAAAACGAAGGTACCTGGACTTCCTGGTTCTGGACCTTCTGAATCTGATATCCTCAGTATCAACATCAACTAGAAGACTATAGACAACCGAACAGTATGAAAACTGAAAGTGCAAGAGAGTCGCAAGGCCTGGTTTTTATATTTTTGGTTATTCAGATTGATGATTGGTCAACTTGATTGGGAATATTTCGGGTATACAGAGAAAATAGCAACAGAACCAAAACTGAGCCTTGTGGCACACCATAACTGACATACTTTGAATAAGAGATGTTATTATGCGAGGTAACACTTTGTCTAAGATCTTCAAGAAACCTATTGACAAGTAGGATGGAGTCGTCGGAAAAAAACAAATGATTCTAGAATGCTTCAAAGAAAGAAGATTTCTGCCAATAGCCGGCACGTACGTTCAAAAAGTATATATAAAGAAGTATATAAACAATATATTTAAAAATATATATATAGGTATACCTCTGAGATCACACAACACGTCTGATTGTATAGATTCAGGTATTCCTCACGTACAGACAGCTGTTACGGACTCACTTAGTCCTCATCAGGGCACTGCTGTGAAACAGCTGTCTGAACAATCAGACGTGTTGTGTGATCTCAGAGGTATATTTATATATTTTTTAAAATATATTGTTTATATACTTCATTTTCTAAAATGCTTATTAAAATTTCGTGTTGAACAGTATGAAAAGCCTTGGAGAAGTCCAATCCTCATCCGTTGAAGCAATAATGTCATGTTACTTGGGAGAGTGTATTTTCCCATCCATAATCTCTGCTGAAATCAGATTGTACTGATGGAAATAGTGTATTTTTGCTAACAGAATCAGAAATTTGGGAAAACATATATTCCAAAACTATCGACGAAATGCTTGGAGCTACGTATTTTTGGAAAAGGAATAACTAGTGCATGTTCCAGCTGTCAGAAAATTTTATTTACATTAGTTAAGCGTCAGGAACGGTTACAATTTTTCTAGGTAATAAGTTTAAGGATTTAAACTTATTACATAGAAAACACTTAGAGGATTCTAAGTGTTTGAAAAGTGATCTATTCGACATACCCCTTGTAATAAATCTCTAGCGAGCTGATACTATTTGATATTTTTTATAAAAAGAACGTTACTAATCTTGTATTATTTAAGTTTGTTTAAAACAGTATATAATCTAATGAAATACATTACAATACGTGTGATTTTTAATGTTTGATATATATTTTTTTGGTTAACTCGGTCATGTGAATAAAGTTTTGCAATTTGAAATCTTGAAATTCACATTTTGATATTGCACATTCCGCATTATTGCTTTTAAACTTACCCTTGCAACGCTTTCTCTCCGAAGAAATCTCCTTTACCGAGGGTCCTAATATACTGCTCTTGGTTGGTGGTAGGATCCTTGATCGTTACCTTAACTGTTCCCTTGCTGATGATGAAGAAAGTATCACCTCTCGCGCCCTGTCTTACAATATAATCGCCCGCAGCGTAGTAAGTTTCCTCCAATACGTCCGAAATCTTGATCAAAGTATCCTCGGGTAGATCCTTGAAGATTGGTACGCTCTTCAGGAAGTCGGTGTACTCCGCTTGCCGTATCAGGCCCGTCCTCATCATGATGGTTTGGAAGCATTGTCGTTCTATTGCCCATAGCTTACAATCGGTAGCCGCTTTAATTGTGGCAGTACGTTTGCAGTTGTAAAGTATGGCAAGTTCTCCCAGTACCTTGACCGGGGCCAACGTACTCAGGTACTTATTCTCTCTGGATACCTCAACTCTACCCTCTGTAAATAAAAATTAAGTAAAGGTTAGAGAAGTGGTGAAATCCGAAACAAATTTCATCTAATACGGAATAGAGAAAGTCATTATAATGTTTTTGTAAGCATCAAATTGTGGAGATTGTTCATCATTATGCTAACACAGAACATCTGTATGTAAATCCGGTCAATTTTTAAGTACACACAACACTTTCTTCCGATGTTTATTTTACAACGAACTTGGCTATAATTAAAGTCTAGGTGGATAGGTACTATGAGATCATGTAGCTTGGGGTCATTCCACTAAATCTGTGTCACTTAAGGTATTATTGTGGCCGAAATTTCACGGTCTTCATGCTAAGAGAGGTAAACAAATCGATCATAGAAAATTCCAAAAAAGCCGTCTCTTAGCGGAAGTCGTGAAGTTCATGCGTGCAGTTAACTTAAGTTTCACTTCGTGCACTATTACGTTACTGCGTTTCTGTGAAAATCGGAGAAATTTAGTTTTTTTTTTGCGTTTCAAGTGCACTCGTGTTTTGTCAGTGGTAATTTACTCGAGTATATGTATATTCAATAGAATTCACTTTCTACGGTGTCCGTATTGTAACCGTAGCGTATTGCGAAAGGCAAATGAACGAAATTACTCTCACTTTAATTGTGGCTTCTAAGTATATAGTGACGCGAGTTGCAATTGAATAGGAAAGTGCTTAAGATAAGAAAGAAATCTGATTATGACTCAAAAAAATAGTCTCTTGGTATGCAAATCGTATTTTCCTTTATCGGTTTGTTGATCTAACGAATTGGGAACATTCGAAAGACTCAACGAGTGTGGTGTTAGACTATTTGTTTCCCACAATTTCTAGTACCTTAGAACTGTGTTCTTCTCTTAATAATTTTTTTACTTTCTGCATCTAACAAATAATTGGCTATTCGATTTAACAGCTTTAATGTACACATGAGTTAAATAGGAATTTTTAATTTGGATATTTTTTCTTTTATTTGTTAGGCATTTTTGGTTGTTTAAAACACCGGGGTGAACTCGAAATGTGTTGCTGCAAAAGTACACTCTTAGCGTTCAAAAAATACGGTTGTCACACAGAGAGTAGTACACCATTGCGTTCGATAATTGAAGATATTTATTCCAGGATGCACTCTTTTGCAACCAAGCTTGAACTTGGTCTTCTGTTTGGGCATGCGCAAGATGCATTTCACTAATGGCTGATTATGACTTGTTTCATTATATTATTTAGTAGGCCCAAGAGAATGTTGCATGTTTGCCTACTAATTCAAAAATAACTTTAGAACTATTTATCTGTCGTGTGGGGAATCATGTTTTCTATATAAGTTTGAATACGGATCGGCGATTGCCTCATTTCTTATTGCAACTCGCCATCTTCAGCTATCAGCAAGCAAATGGCTCGTACTTTATAAGGCGGCGATAAAAAAATTTTTTCTATAGTTAACAGCCACGGTCATGGATTAACAGTAATTTAACCAACAAATATTTATTTTGACAACTGAAACGCCGCTGAGACTCGCTTCCCTCCCGCACCGCTTTAACATGTTTACGCCCAAGAGCGTTCGAAAATTGTTGGGAAGTTCGTGTCACGTGGTACGCATGGGGAGGTTGCACTCTACCGCGTCCTTTATTATCGAACGCACCCCAGACGCTGTGTTCAGATTTTGTATATCGATACAATTTTTCTTGGCACAGAAATATTTAAACGGAGAAATTGTGCAATTATATATATACATCACTTCTCTACATCTCTGATCATCAATATCTTTGTGGTACATTCATGGGGGTGTTGTTGCAGTTAACGTAGTGAAACACCTTATAAACTTATTTTATTATCAAATTAAGTTATTAGATTATTAAGCTTTTATGACAGCCATAAGAATAGTTGTCTAGGAAAATATTCCTTGTAAAACACGCCAGAACAGTAGAGGCGCGAAATTTCAAATGTGAGCTTAAAGAATGATGCATTATTTACGAGTTTTTAGTTCAAATTTAAAATTTCGTGCCACTACTGTTCTCGCGGGTTTTACAAGGAGTATTTCCGTAGACAACTATCGTTATTGATAATTTTTCGTCGAAAAATTTGGTGTCTTGAATTTTTTTTTTGCTATTTATCCCCGCTATGTAAACTTGTCACCAATATATGACTTCGCAACCCCAAATCCAATGATTTGTTTTCTCAAGAGAAAACAAATCATGCTAATCACTGAGGTATAGGATGATATTAAGTTTGATGATCGCGATTGCTGTACAAAAGCCAGTGTTGATGTACAATCCGAAATGGCGCCAGTGGAGAGTGAAAGCCCAGAGAATCTGGATGGTAAAAGAATGGAAACTTAATTATTAATTTATTTAAGTTGGGTGAATTTTTGTTAGAAGTTCTAAGACCTCAACCAGATTAAGAATTTGTGGTATGTACTCAATATTTGTTTCTATAAGTTAACAATCCTTCCGCGAACGTGTTGAAACATGTCCAAATATGTAAATGCGCCTGACCGTAAAATTCGAAAGCCGTGCCGTGTTTCTTGTAGTTAATCTGTCGATCTGGATGATTGAAGGTGTACACGCGACATATTAAAGTGACAAGTAGAGGTAGAAAAGAAAATAATATTTGACAGCATTTTGTTAAAGAGAACTGTCGTTCGGAAACTTTGGTGTCGCGTTATCTGTAAAAAAGAAGCGGTAAAGGCCTGCGAGGATTGGCCGACAGACTTAAAAATTACTGGGAAGCCTGAACAAAAAAAAAATCAACCAAGTAATGGTGATGATGACTGAAAACATAAATGAATTCCAACCGTCGAAATAAGGAAAAGAAAGTGAAGACAATTTTAAGTTCCTTTGTTGATAGAGCAGGCCTTTTTGCAACAATTGTACCTTCAGTTCAACTGAATATAAAGAAGTTCGAAAAGCAATTGAAATGCTAAGGCCGGGATATGTTCCACCTTCTAGGTTTATCATTGCTTCTTTTAAAGGAAGTATTTGAAGAGGTTCTTTTAAGAGAAATCAAAAATCTATCAGGCAAGTTAGTTTGTATGTTTCTTGGTGGATGGTTAAAAGTTCATGATGAACTAATAATTTGTGTAGTTTTGACAACAAAAGGTGGAAACAGTTTCCTTTTCAGAAGTCTTGGATACATCGGGGTATCAAACACACCTCTGATTATCTTACAGATGTGGTTATTCATGTAAATAAGTGTAACACTGATTATAATTACAAAATCACTAGTTTTATCACGGACGACGCGACTAGGATGAGTAGTATGAGAAAAAATCTTACACAGTGCCTGCATCTGAAACACACCATTATAACTTATGGGTGTTCTGCTCATATACTGCATTTGCTTTCCAAGGATTTTGAAATTAAACAAATAAAAGAACAATCTATTTGCAAAATGTTTTCACACTCCCCATTTGCCCAATGGTTACTACAAAGAGAAAAGAGGCAAGAGGCCTCTTCGTACCTCATCCAGCTCCACTGACTTTTAAAAGAAGGTTTCGAATGTTAAAATTAAAGGAATGACCGAAGACTATTCAAAATTATTGAAACTAACCTGTGTGGCATGTGACAGAATTCAGCAGAAACGTGTTTGTTGAAGAATGGAAAAATTTAAGCCCAATTTTTAAAAGTTCTGAAGAGAACATATGAAGAAATTTATGAAAAAATATGTACAAGCTATAATGCCTTGTCACTTAGCTTATTCACTTCGTCCTAATAGAAGTAAAAAATGAATAGCTGTTGTCGAGATGACTCAAGAAAAAAATTCAGCTTTAGAAGTAATTTTCAAATATTATTCTTCTACAGAATTATTACCATTAGTCATTATGTTCAAGGTTAAATCACATCCATTCCGGGAAACAATGATTTCGCAAGAAATATTCAAAAATGTACATGCAATGGTGGAAGTCTCAGAAGAATGTACCAGGAATTAATCAAGTATTGGATATCATTGTTTCTATTTTGTGTCTAAATGCATCTTCTGTAGTTTTCGAAAGAACTTTTTCCTCATGTAGGCTTGTACATTCAGAAGTAAGAAATAGATTGTGTAATGAAAAAGCATCCCAGTTAGTGTTTCTTTCTAAACATTTGTAACGTGCCGATTTCATTCGACGTATTTTGTTAATAAAATAAATTATCCGTGCGGATTGGGGGTAGTAAGGCCATCTAGCGGTGGATAGATTAGACCCGACGGTCCATAGCGATCGGTTATCGGATATCGCACAGAAATCGATACATCAGATAAATTTACGGTTTTTGGCGTTGTAAGCGAGTTCGTGGTCAAAATTCGTTCTTTTTAAGCCTCGTAGTGTTCGAAGTCACACCTGTTATTAGATTTTTGCGGAGCATTAGTTTTGGAAGTAAATTTTGTGGAAATATTTATGGAAAATCCGCCCTGAAATACAGGGATTATATCCAATAATAATTTTACGTTCGATTGGGGAACGTTCACAAGATTTTTGTAAGAAATATCTAACCCGGACGATATTCACCCCCGTTCTTCCGTACGTGGAATCTCGGGGAAAGAACGATTTCTAACGGAAGTGACGCCAACACATTAACCCAGCCATCTCCACTAAGCTGGCCGGAGCAACCTCGAGTAGGGTGGGTATCACGCTAAGAGGGTTTCATTGTACCTTTTGCAATTGTGGCGTCGTTGGTTCCAGCGGCCGTTTGTGGCACGTTGGATATTATAATAATACATCATAAGATTCAAAAGCAACATAATAATATTCCCCTTTAACAGGCCTTGAAGGTCCGTAGGGAATGGCGGGGTGTGCCATTCCCACTGTTAGCCTTTACTTTAGGGCTGTAACGTCGCCGACCGCCTGCTACTCATTCTAACGGTCTGAGTCGACCTGTGGCCGAAAAAATGTCACCAATGTCATTCGCACGATCGGGAATCGAACCCGAGACCTTCAGTTTAGTAGTCTGGTAACTAACACATAGACCACTACGGCATTTTTTTGTTGATTTTATGAAGCATGTATTTTGTATTAAATCCTTTTCCTATGTTTATTCACTTTTTTATTTGTATTTACAAAATATTTTAAGTAATGTGCCATGTGTTAATAAATAAATGAAAAATGTAATCGTTTTTTATTTATACTTCGGAAAACAATTAATTGTAGGGATATATAGTACAAAAAACATAAAAGTCCTACGAAAACAAATCATGATTTTTTAAAATAAAAGACTTCAATTTAATTTAAATGCTGATTTTATTCCAATGATTTAAATCATCTCAACCATGGCTGCAACCATTCTTCGGGCGAAAGGAGATTTTTTCCAATGTGACGAGAATTTAATTTGTGAGTGAATTAAGTTTATGAATTTCTATTAGTTTCTACTACTACATTTTTATTTATTATTAAGTAGTCAACAGAGTGCGTGCGCATACATATGCGAAGATATCACTTGCATTGATTTTTCTGAAGAATCGTAAACGTATAATGTTCTTCTATCAAACTGATGTTGTAAAGCTTTTTTTTGGAATAAAATTTTACTGTTACTATCATTACATAAATAACTTTCAATTAATTAGCTTCAATGCCATCCGTAAGTCTATATTTGGTTTGTTGCAGTTCTAAGCTCATGAAATCAATTAATTTAATTGACTTTACAAGATTAATTATTATTTACTTCTATTTAGGATATACTTTTGAAAATAGAAAAACTGGATATTACATAACATAACTTTATAATTTCCTGCTTACTTACAAAGACCAAAAAGAAAAGAAAGGTGCAACATATTTATATACTAGGGAATTATCGTTTTATCCATGACTTGTCGTTCATGGCAATCAAAATATTCATACTCAACTGAGTTCCTAGTTGGATGCATTCATTATATAAGTTACGTAAACTTAACATGCACATACATGAAAGGAAAAAGAAAAAAATGTAATTTCCGGTCCTATATTTAGTGTGATATGTTTGGGAATTAGACCATTTAGTAACTTGTAGCCTGTAATTAAGAAATCGACAGAATATGTAGGTTATTATACACACTTCCTGTATTGAGATGTAGTAATAAATTTTGTCAAATTTCTTTTTTCTCACGGCGTTTTAAAGTTAGATTCTGTATATTAAAAAGCAATAAAGACTGATGTTTTTTTTAATATCTAACAATGTTGCCAATTTAGGCGTGGTTAATTAAGTTGGTGACATTGAATATTTGTAATAAACAACTTGGTTATTTATAGATTGATTATCATAAAATTCAGATTACTATTCTTTGGTCTTAACGTAAGTACTGTTCTAAATTGGAATAAGTATCTTTCAATCGTAACAATAAACATGAAAGACCTAATGAATTACCTTTTTATAGGTTATACAAACTTAATACATATTGCTTCTAGAATTTACTATTAATTGGGATAAAATTTTATCGACTGGAACAAATTAAGGTATCCTGATGTTTAGGTTAATAATAAAATGTGATAGGTCCTCTTTTCATTGAATATTAGTTACAACTAACTAATTCGATAGTACTGAAAGTAGGTAGGTATATTAATACTGTGGAATTTATTACATATACATAGGTACTAAAAAGAATGTTACAATAAAAATCATTAAGCGCGAAGCGGTAATTAAAACGTTTGTGTACTGGTTTTGATCTAATTGATTCCTATGGTTAAAACCTAATATTCTAATTTCATTATAACACAAATTGCCCACAACACATATTAAGGTCGCGTTCACAGATCTGTGGCGGGAATTCAAAAAAAGGCATGCTTTGTTTTACTGCACATTTTGTGGAACGTGGATGTAAATAGAAATAACAAGTAACATACTCATGAAAAACAGTAGTGTACAAGTAGATTGAAAGGAAACATAGAAAAAATTAATAACAAAAAAATTAGAAAAAAACATATTTTGTCCACCTTTTAACACAGAGCGATTTATGCTTGATTATAATCAACACAGTTATTATATACGAGAGGAGTAATCCGAAAGTGTGTATATTGGCCGCCCCACCAGTTCTTGCAATATTTACAGTTATTTCAATTAAAAAAGTGTTCTAAACGTGAATAAATAAACAAATGTACTACAAAAATTCGTGTTTTCAAATAAAGTAGATAAGATATAACTTAGGTGGTGATTAGGCGTTTATTGCTAGTGTGTCATCTTAGCATAAGAGTACAAGCACTTAAATGTTTTAAAATTTAAAATATGTGATTATGATCGTGATAAAATCTTGTACATTAGTAGGCCGATAACACTGGTTAACAAGATTTTTGTCCCAAGCACAAAAATGCCTGATTCCCATATACTTTTGCATGCGAAATCAATTATGTTTTCAGCATTTCTCCATCACTCTTAGTTTTTATGTCCCAGGATATTCGCTTATCCACCTAAAATATGCATGCATAGATGTGTAGTATAAGAGAACGTGTCTTGACGTTGTTTCAGTTGTCGGCTAGAGCTCGGAACTGATCAAGCAGAATCCAATGGTTAACGTTTGAACATGTCTTGACGTGTTAAGACCTACATTTCCCCTTCCTAAATAGTATCTCTTGTTATTTCATTTGTCGGCTAGAGCTCGGTGGATGAACATATACGCTGACGTTGTTAACGTTTTAAAGAGTGTTGCGTTCAAGCTATTGCAGTGAAACCGCGAACATTTGATCACCTGTAAAAATGCCTAGGAAATGTGTAAAGTACCCGAATTATTTTTGCTACATTTGCGACGAATTGACATTTAAATGTCAAAAACGATCTTTCATACCTCTCCTTAAAAAGCAATATTTAAGTGTAAAGTAGGTGATGAAGACAACAGCTAGGCTCCACATATTTACTGTGTTACGTGTGTCAAACTTCTTATAGCGTGGGCAAAAGGTAAACGACATATATCTTTTGCTATTCCTATGATTTGGAAGGAACCATCAGATGATATTACCGATTGCTATTTTTGTCTAACAAATATAAGTGGTATGACTTCTAAATCTAAACATACTGTAAAATATCCTAATATTTCCATCTGCACTGAGACCAGTACCTGACAGTCCGGAATTATCTGTGCCTAAACCTCCACAAAACATGACACTAAGCGACGATGCAAGTGCTGATAATACAAAGGCAAATGGCAGACTATTGCTGGACGCTGAAGAGAGATGTATCTGATGCAAAGTACAGCCGAAAGTCATATATCAGCACATTTTCCAAGTAAATATATCACTTTGTTTGTCATCTTTTCATGATTTATATGTACACATATTATAATATATACTTTCAGAAAATTTCATTGCTTTGGCACTCTGAGACCCTGCCTGATAAGTGTAAAAAAATACTACCAGTTCACCCACTTTACCTCGTGGAACAAGATAAACCTGAAATTTTGTTGACCAGTGTAATTGGTGGGTACTAAAAAGCTTATTTTTGTTATCTATTCCAGGGTTGTCAGGCCTAGGGATTTCCCCCTAGATCTAGCGATTTTATTTTACATGAAGGGGGTAAGGATTTTTTTTACGTTTTTCGAAGAAATCTATGGATATTTGCTTGTGATAAAAATTATACTAAAAATTTTATATTTGTTAAAGTCACTAGATATTTGTCTACAATATTTGTATACAACCAGCAACCTGTAACAGCCAATAGATGCAATAAACTTCTCATGAGATTTACTACTGGAACCTGGAACACAGTCCGACAGCGGTGTAAATCCCCGAATATTAAAAAAAAAAACATCACTGGGGTTATCCAAGGAATAAGGAGATTTTCTGATTTATGTACGAATGCATAATTTGTTTCAGCTGTTGTTGTTTTGTGATTATTCCTTTGACAACTTTGTAGTTAAGTGAAAGCGTGCCAGCTTCTAATAAAGAAAAAAAAATTAAAATAAGTGGGTTTTTAAGATTAGATATAGATGCACGTGTATTGTAGTGTTTTTAGTTAATGTGCTTATCGTGATTATAGTCATGGTTTAACTAATGTAGAAGTATTAAACAATGGTGTTTGGATTTTGGAAAGGCTGTCATCAAATTTACAAACGATTTCATACAAGCATTTGATTTCACCTTCTGAAGTTTTGTTAAAGAAACAATGGAGTCATCCATTGTTTCTTTGCTAAATGAATTTCTAAATTTGATGGGTCCACACGATCTAAACAACATTGACCAAGAACGACGTCTAGTACGAAATACAGATTTGTCACACTTATTGTTAGTAGGATTAAATGTAAGCGATTTCTGGCAACAAATATGAAGTATTCGATTAGGTGACAGTACACGAACATTTGCAAAATTAAGTACTTCCGTTTTTCATCTTCTTTGTTTACCCCATGCCAGTGCAACAGCTGAAAGAATCTTTTCTCAAGTTTATTTAAATAAAACAAAAATTCCCAATAAATTGTCAACTGAAATTATGCACACTAAGGAGCTGTTAATAAAAAATACATGCTATAATTTTCCTATTAGTAAAGATCTATTAGCTAAAATGGGTTATAAATAAATATTTTCTTTTTTTAAAATGTATATATAATACAATTTATAATAAATATATATAGGTATTTATGTTAATTAACACTACTCATTTAATAATACCTTTTTTAACCATCTTTTAACTATTCATCCTGATGATCCTAACCTAATAACTTTAAAAAAAGTTAAAAGCGGAAATAATTCATTTTTACACGGTTACTATGGGTAGACATCCGAAAAGGCAGGAGTTCTTTCTTAGTTTTACTGTTCCTAACCAAATATTGCCACCCAGTAATTCCACCTAACTTATATACGAGGAGATCAGCGGCGGGTCCTAAATTTTTAGGGGTAACGGCTCTACAAAAAAATAACTATAAATTGATGAGAAATGGTCCCCCTGATTTTATTAATTGCGGAAAATAAAGGCTTTTGTGACTGCCAAACATGTCTATAACTTTAGAATTGGGCTATTTTTTATTACTTATTAAGGGCATATTTGTTTTAAAATAAGCTTGCAGCAAACCGAAGGTCAAAACAATTGTTTTTTTGTCAAGCAATTGTTTTCTAAATTCTATTTTTAATCATTATCTCAACAATAGTACTGGTAGTGCCATCTCATATCTAATAGATTCCACAGGAATGTTTAGTTCGTGTAATGAAAACTAAGGGCCGTGAACGCTCCCTTAACGCGTTTTGCAAAACCCATTAATCAATTCCTTATGTAAATGAGATAAACACACGTTGTCTTTTTTGTAACAACTTTTCCTTTGCGTTTTTGGTGTATATTTTACAAAAAATATATCATTGCAATAATGGCTTACATTTTAAACAAATTAATAAGGAATTCCAGCACAATCTTATTCAAAACGGTGTTTTTTAAGATATGCTATCGATCTCTAACTCCTTTACATAAACGAAAGTATACACGTCCACCATATTGCATTAAGCTATTAAAACGAGAAACTGGCACGGGACCACAATGCAAAACCCGCAAAGACAACGCCTTGTATTCGCAAGGACAACGTTTCGTTTGCTAAAAATAGAAACGACTATAAACATAGCAGGTGAAGGGATTAAACACTGGAATGGTGAATGTTAAGAGAATGCGATTTAAACTTAAGCGGGGGGATTGATAGTATCAAATATATCATACTTTATTTATACACAGAAAAGTGCGGTAGAAATATTTTAATATTCATACTAGTTTACATTAGTTCAAAAATAAAAATTAGTTCTCATTTGAAAGCGGTGATAGTTACGTTTTATACTCAATCCCACATTGTCTAGTGGCTAGGATACCTGGCTCTCACCCAGGAGGCCCGGGTTCGATTCCCGGTGTGGGAATTTTTTTTTTAATTGACGAAAGAATTAAAACAATTTTATTTGTAAATTTATTAAATGTTTAAGTTTTTCTGCGGAGGAAGTATCAATTGTTAACTGTTTAGGCGATAATTATTAATTATATAACTTAATGTATAATAATGTAATAAAGACCGTTAGAATGACAAATCAAAATACTATTATTATATACTATTTCAAGGTACTGTATTCTACTGGATTATTGTCTGATTTACGCTATTCTTTAACGAAAGCTACTGTTAATGTCACATAACTATAGTTTATGGTTATTTATTATTAATGTTCAATGTTGAAATTTCCGAAAAACGAAGCAGACAGCTATACTGTAATACGAGATGTATTTTATTACCTGCACAACTATATACACTGCGTCCGTCTGGTAACGAAACGCTAAACTTAACTATGCAACACACTTAACATCACAACTTTCGCTAATTCGATTCCGGGGTACCCTCTGCCTCACCAGAGCTGAGATATTGCGTTAGGTATTTAGTAGCCACTGAACGTTTGATGTGTATAGGTCAGTCCTTATGGCTGATATGACAAATACAATGGCGAAGTATACTAAGGAAGAAAAGAATTGAAATGCTAAATTTGTATCATTCTGGGAATAATTTCTGCTGTTAAATATTCAATCGGTTGTACAATACTGGGGGACACAAAATGAACATCATAGTATACCTTTCCATAGTCAGTATAGAATAGACAAAAGCTAAATGTATGGGCTGAATTATTGGGTATTTAGCAAGACCTTTTTTTTATTACCGACGTCTTAAACTACCAAAAGTACTTACAGCCATTGCAAATAATGTTCAGTTTTACATTACTTTTATTTAATATAGCATTTGTGAGTCATTTTTGAACAGACATTTGATGACGATTCCAGTCGCAGCCACTTCGAGTGCGGAGGCCCTTCGCATGTCCGGTGAAAATATCACCGGATTAAATAATAATCCATCTTTTTATCAAATTATATAAAACAGTTTGTTTATTTAGATATTTTTTGTTGCACTTACAAAATTAAGTCAAGTCAAATAAATTGGTAGTATCTTTTTACTTTGAAAAACCTTCAAAAAATGAAGTATATAAAAAATATATTTAAATAGAATATAATAACAAAGTCGATTTCGTTGGTTTGCAATATATATATGTTGGAAATAATAATTTCATTAACATACTTTGTTAGTTTACTTGTTATCTGTCTTTGTTGCTTATTACAAACAAAATCGTTTTGGTTTCTTTCTAGAATTCAGAACGTTAAGTCAAAATTGATGATGTAATTAAACGTTATATTTTAATAACATTTTTAGTCACGTGGTTTTCTGTATAAGTCAGCTGAGATCCGTGTTAGCGTGTGATTTATTTAGTCATTCGACGCCGATAAGATCACACGCTAACACGGATCTCTAACTTAGTTACCGCTTTTTGGGATTGTTCCATGAATCCGCGGCTGGACGTTAGATGTCTCTGGTTTTCCCTTTAAGGCATGTGCTAACGTTTGGTTTACGATACGGAATATTGAGAGCGACCAGGCATCCTCCGACGTGCACTGATGAGGACTATGTGAGTCCGAAACAGCTGTCTGTACGTGAGGAATACCCGAAGCTATACAATCAGACGTGTTGTGTGATCTCAGAGGTATATTTGTATATTTTTTTAAATATATTTTTTATATACTTCATTCACTATTGGCAGAAATCTTCTTTCTTTGATTTGAAAAACCTGTTTATATTATATTAACACTATTTACGTGTTCTAAATCAACATAAAACGTATAACAAAGATTTTATTAATCTACTAACAGATCCAACTCAGTATACTTTTATAACTTATATTGGTGTATTCTTCCGTCTAAGGTACATTTAATTTGGCATACTTATTTGCGCTTCAAGTGTGTACCTTCCTTGACGCTGTCCAATCAATGAATGATCAAGTCGGTAGGCGAAGTAAGGGCCGACGAATGCCTAGAAAAGTCATTCAATTACTACAGTGGCAGCTTGTATATGTAATTGTAAACAACAAGTGTGTATGTAATGTTGCCTTACACAGAGTAGCTTAATATTTACCACGCCCAATGGATAAAATCGAGAACAGAATATAAGAAGATATTATTATATATACGCAGTCCCTCTAGCGGAACTAAGTCCATGTACTGTTCGAGCTAGATAAGGGTACTGCATTACCGACGCTATTGCGGTCGTTACGTTAGTGTGAGTCTTGACCGGCGTTCCCTAGATGGCGCCATGTTCTTATTCATAACAACGATTCTGATGATTCGCAATAAAGTCTGCCAAGCGTCAAGGGCGAAACTGCCTCAGGCCGGTTCTGGCCTATGGTGCGTTGGCGTGGGCGTCCATGGCTCAAACAAAGCTGAAAACCCTCGAGGTTATTCAGAACAGGATCCTTCGGCTGATCGTAAGTGCCCCGTACTTTATCCGGAACGAGCAGATTCATCGCGATCTGCAAATTCCAACATTCTCCGAGTTCCTCCACGAAACCTTAAGTTCCGCCTGGGCGCGAGCTCAGCGTAGCGAAAATTCCTGTGTTCAGGCGGTCGTCGATCGCCAAGATCGACCACCCCCCTTGGTAAGAATGATACACCCAGCTGATCTCATCGAGTTTGTTCGATAGGGCTCTCTCCAGCCGTGCGACGACCGCCTTCGTAAGTTGGTTTAGATAGGTTCATAAGAATTAATAAAAATTATTTTTAAATAAGAGAGATAGAAAGAAAATAAATTAGCGAATGTCTTTATTTTTTCCTGTTTTTTCCCTCAAATTTTCCCCATGCGTTGTGAAGTAGACGCATTTAGCTGAGATGATAGGGTGAAGGACATAAAGTTCCTACCCTGGTTGTGATGTGAGTTCAAAGTCAAAGTCAAAGGACGAAACTGGTTTAAGCATTCGGAAAGATGCTGACGTTTTTCATTGCTGTTAATGGCGTTTTACCGGTTAATTGCTTAGACATTTTCGATGTTTCCGATATTTCGTTGTTACATATTAAACTTGTTAATGCGTGAATTATACACCAGTAATTCCCTCAAAACAAACAAGTAAAGGTATTAATATGATTACATATTATAATATGACAGCACTTCATTTTAATAACCCTAGTTTATGAGATTAGCATTCTTTTCGCAATACAACCTTGCCACGCAACATAACAGGATGTGGTTAAAAGAATTGGTTCGAAAAAGTTGTTTATAATTATATAGAAATAACGCTGGCGGTGAGATTTTTCGACGAAACAGGATTCTCTCATGGCTGGCCATTGCCAGGAGAAAATTCGCTTCGGCGCCCCAAAAATTTAAACACGCAACGTGTTACGATACAACTAGAAATTAAATTACATCTTAGTGTTTCGGTATCCTCTTCAAAATATAGTGTGCGATTGATCGAGTTGGTTAGTGAATTTCAAAATTAGAGCGTTCGTGTTTAATGGACCGATTTATTTTAACAGACGACAACTGCTAACAAAGAATTGGGAAACACGGTCATTTACTTATATTACTCCACGTTTGTTACATATTTCGTAATACTCCCCCACGCGGCGAAGAGAATGGATCCAGATACAACGCGATATTTTGCGAGACATTCACCGCTAAAACCAGCTATCCGTTGACCCCTTGACATTAAGGGGCGCTCGCCTGGTGGTAATTAAAAAAATCACCTCTCGGTATGGTTCGTAAACGTGCCGGCACAACTTACCGTCTCGGATACGATTTGTTCTATCGACCAAGCAAAATATAGTAGTATAAGTATAATGTAGTACCGCGACTCATGGATCCTTCGGTACGGACGCAATTACGATTCACCATATTTCATTATTACACTAGCGGATGATAAATCCTTACGGAAATGTAAGGTAATTGTGATGAGTTGAAGTGGGTATATAAACGCTTATTTTGAGTAATAAATGTGAGTACTTATGGTAATTGGATTTACGCATGATATTTTACTTACAAGGCAACAACGGCAACGGTCAAAATCAGATTTAAGTGAAACTTAGCAGACTCCAAAAGTACCTTCGTGTAAGCACAAGACATTTTTTTTTTTGCTGCGGAGTTGTGCCACGTCCCCAATCGCTCTAATCTTAAGGCTAATATTAATTGCTTGCCCCCACCATTGATCGTACCTCGTTCGGAGGTCCTCCCAGCTAGCTCACCCGGTGAGGAACGCGCGAGTTCTTTAGGGGGGACGAAATTTATGAGGCGCCACTCCGTTTTCCGAGGGATGTGTCGACCTAGCGGAGAAGGTCGCGGTATTGGGGGGGAAGTAAGAGACAAGATTCCGTCAAACTAAACGATGTTCAGCGAACTCTTCGCAATTATGGAAGCAATAAACCAAATCCTGTTTTACTAACCGAGGCAATTTTATCAAAACGGCAACTCTGACACCACTTAACTGCAAAAAATTTAACTCCACCCAACTCTTCTCAACGGCTGTCAATTCCAAAAGAACCAGAGTAAATTGCACAGAAATACACGCGCCATCTAACAATGACGAACGGAGCGCTGATGTGTGATCAATATTATCGATCCGCGCGACAGGAATAACGCAACTAGGTGTCGACAGCTGTCCATAAAATAAAATAATAAAAATAAACTAAAAAAAATAAAACGTGACAATTGGCCGATTTGGGGGTAAAGCCCCCTCGAGAGTTTGAACAATTTTAAGTTTTTGTGTTTTTGTAAGTATGTCGGCAACGATAACAGATATCAAAATTTTGACAATTTAATTCTCACATAATCTTAAAAGTGACGCTAATTAATTTCGAAAAAAAGAAATAGGGAGAGGGGGCACGAACCTCCCATTTTTTGAATCAACGAGGACTGTGAAAATTAACAGAGGGACACTCGTGTGTATACGATATATTCACCATCATTTCTACTTAATACTTTAGTATTTAAAAAACTTTGTGACACATAGGGTTACATTGTGACAGGTCCCGTAAAAATCTCTTTCTTTTCTTTGGTCGGTTTTATAGCCG
>JARFOC010000852.1:0-48085 GCA_031763485.1 Osmoderma eremita | reverse complement strand
GATGGCAACTTAGTTGCCGAAATACGTATCCAGGAGTTCTTCACTCATCAAGGTGGTAAGGGTATTTTTTTATTTTTTACTATTTTAAGCCACCGAATCCTATTTTGTATTTTATATTAATTTCATTATTTTCTTTTATTTTATTCAATATAAATGCATTTCTTTATATTGAATAAACTCACACAATAATTTACAAAGATATCAATAAGAATTTATTATATACCTTTTTAGAAAAATCATGGTCTACAATTAATATATTCATTCCGTAGTGCACCCTTTGTACAATAAATTACCTATGTCAATAAACAATATTCCAACTAAGATTTGTAACAAAATTTGGGTGTTGTTGGTATAAAACTCATTGTGCTGTCACAGATGTTCGTGTCTTATTCTGTATGGGTAAAAATAATTTAAATTCTGCAGGTAGTTCATCTTCTGAATATAATCTGTCAGAGAAATATACTCTTCTTATTCGGCAGTTGGCATGCACTTGAACCCGTAGAGTTTCGACATAATTTGTACCATATGCTCGTCTAGTGAAATCGGCAACATTGAACTGTATCTGATTCCATCCATCGTCTAGCCTCATTGGCATTGTGCATATAAAAGGTTTTACTCGTGTGGTAGACTGATAGTTGCTAGCCCTAAATCTCCTCCTTACATTTTTGTCATCTAAAATCTGAAATATGATACATGCACATTAAAGTAATTAATAATGTGTGTTTGCACACAATGTTTTTATATTATATATTGATACATAGAAATGGTTACCTGCACTTCAAATGTAAAATATTTTTTTAAATTCTTAACAATCATCACTAGAAACGGCAGCTTTATGCCTAAAGTCTTCCTCGGGTCCGCTGGGCACGTTATATACGTCGTACTGACATTACAACCGACAACTTCAAGCACAAGAGATTGGATGTCTTCGTCGGTGATCCTCTTAATGTGACCATTTTTTACTTTCTTGTCCCATATCTGTAAGGGCTTACTGCCGATACTGTATAGTATAGATAGGAACCCGCTTTGGAATGTGTTTTTAAACATTTTCTATGTCTGGTTTGTAGAAATAATACAATCGATTTGGTTTCTTTACATCCATGTAAAATCAAATTTGTTATTATAGGTTATGTTTATTGTCTACAAATATAATGAAAGATGACAAATAGGGATAACTGCGCCATCTATAATGTCGAGTATTGATTGTTGGATTACAGGTATCTGGATAATATTTGTAGTTTTTAAATACAAATAAGGTACACAATTACATATTTTTTGGTGTCATTTATCAATAACAATTATGTATTATGTTGAGCTATTGTATTAAATATTGGGAATATCCACAAATAACAAAGATTTTATTTGTTTACTTTAGCTTTCTGTTACCAGATGACATTAGCTGCTATTCCTTATGGTTAGAGTTAATAATTGTTTAAAAATTGTGAAGTACAGCAGGACCGCTATATCCCCAGGGGTTTGGTTCCACCCGTCTTGCTGAAACCGAGAACAGTAGCGAGCGGGTATGTATATGAAGTATGAAACAAAATTAAAAGAGGAAAGAACATGCTATATATTTATTTAAAATTACAATGAAATAATTATTCTTATGCTGTTATCAAAAAAAGATTTCTGACAATAGCCAGCACGTACGTTCAAAAGTTTAAGTATATAAAAAATATATAAATATACACGTCTGATTGTATAGTTCCATGCATTATGCTGTTACACAAATAAAATATAACTTATATATTAATTATACAATAGTGCATACATAACAAGAAAACGCACTATAAAAGAAAGTAGAATTGATAATAATAAGTTAATATCTTACTTATCAGTACTTTAGGCGGGGTCAATTAAAAACAAAGCGTCGTGCGTTGGTCCGTCGCGAGTTGTGATTGGTTCATTTTAAATATTTTTCGGAACCGCCAAAAGATTTGCAGCGCTGCATGTAGTTCAACTGTGTTGGAGTTTTTGCGTCGTTTAAAAAAGGAAAGGAACTGATTTAAAAAGAGAGGCACATATGTTGGTGTGTATGACCCATTTTGACCATGTTTGACGTTACCTGCAGGCGACTCGAACAAAAATATAATATAACCTATACAGAATATGGATATAATAACCAGAAAAAGAAATATAATTTCCTATTTATATTTAAAATATGAAGAAAGAAGATCAAAGCGTCAAGATAAGTATTGAGTACGACCAATAAATATAAATAAATGTGACATTTATATGTGTAAATATTAATGGCATTCAATAATAACTTTACTGATGTGTATGTATAAGCATACAAATTTAAAATATACAGTAGTAACACCCATTCCGTTCGTATTGAAGAATATTTAATGAGAATTTATAAGAATACTATATACAACAAACTTTTCGAGGTTAGGTTTTTGTAACGACGTAACAACCAGAAACAACACAGCGACGCACAAAAATAAACGCAAGTATGGAAACGGAAGCACGGCGTTTTAAATGCAGTGCTGCGTAGACGCACGGCGCACGACGCAGGTATGGAAACCCACCCTTACACATTTAATCATGTTCTATGCCTTGGCAGTCGGCTCTTTGCTTGGTTGCGAAAAAGAACGATGTGGACGACTAAACATTATCGATCGCTTTGTTCTCTTCCAAATTAAGCTTGAATGCGGTACTACTCCACAATGGAAATAAGTTTCCCTTTGTTCCTTTGGCTCCTACAAGCGATTTGAAAGAATCTTATGACAACATTAAGCTTCTTTTGGGAAATATTAAGTACAACGACTCCAAGTGGAGTATTTGTGGCGATTTGAAAGTTGTTTCACTTTTGCTCGGTATGCAACTCTGTTACACAAGGTATTGTTGTTTCCTCTGTGAATGGGACAGTCGCGATAGGAAAAATCATTATAAAAACAAAGAGTGTCCAAAACGAACTTCACTAACACCATGAAATAAGAATGCCATTGGTACCCCACTTGTTAGCGCCGGAATAGCGCAGTGGTAAGAGCGCTCCTGTACATGATGTCGGGGTTCGAATCTCCGTTGCGGCAGCCGATTTTTCTAAAAATCGGTTGCAGCAAGAGTGGTCGCTACCCCTCCCGGTACCCTTCAGTGTTGAGGATTAAATCAACACTGCTACCGTCTACGGCGAGGAGAGGCAGTAACAAACCATACACTTCACATACATACACACAAACCTAATGTAGAGTGATACAATAGGCCTCGAGGCCGCAATGCTAAGCCTCTGCATTAGGATACAAACAACAACAACGACCCCACTTGTTTATCCTCAAAAAAATATTTGCCCCCTTTGCACATTAAGCTTGGGTTGATGAAAAACTTTGTCAAAGGTATGGATAAAACTAACTGTGGGCATATGTGAGGAGTAAGTTCCCTAAGATTAGTGATGCTAAGGTAAAGGAAGGTATTTTTGTGGGACCCCACATCAGACAGCTACTTCGAGATGAGAAAGTTGTTGAGGTGCTAAATGGAGTTGAAAAACCAGCATGGTTATCTTTTAAGGAGATTTGCGACGGCTTCTTGGGAAATCCTAAAGCCGAACACTACGTAGAGATTGTTAGCAATCTACTGGCCTCATATAAAGCCATGGGTTGCAACATAAGTCTAAAAATACACTATTTTGATTCCCACTTAGACTTTTTCCCAAAAAACCTTTGAGCAGTCAGTGACGAGCATGGCGAAAGATTTCACCAGGACATTCTACTCATGGAGAAGAGATAAGGCAAATGGAGCCCTGCCATGTTGGCAGGCTATTGCTGGACGCTGAAGAGAGCTGTTTCTGATGCAAAGTACAGGCCAAAGTTATATCAGGACATTTTACGAGAAAATATATCACCTTGTACGTCATTTTTTCATGATTTATACACACATTATAATATATACTTTCACAAAATTTTATTGGTTTGTCACTCTGAAACCCTGTCTGACAGAAAAGTTCTGAAAACAGATATGAAATAAGTGTAAAGGGTACTAACAAGTTTACCCACTTTACCTGGAGGGACAAAATAAATCTGAAATTTTGTTGATCAGTGTTATCAATTTTTATAGTTATTTACCTACGCAAGTAAGAAAATTGATAATAATAGTGAGAATCAAGTATATAGTGTAGGTATTTTTGAAGGAACATATGATGCGATTATTGTTTAATTAGTGTTACTTTATTTGGTATATATATAGACATAAATTATCACATATTTCAACACCTATATAATTTATAGTTTGATATGTTTTATAAATCACACCGTTCCTAGTATAAGCTAATTACACATTACTATATATATATACTGTTTATATAAACAAATAGACAATCAACATGTCAATATAATATGTAAATACAAAACAAGCATAAACATTTTATCACAATAAAACAACTATGTGTATGTAGAAAACTACTTTAAATAATACTAGTCACTAAAGTAATAATAATACATATTCTTAAGACCTACATATACGAAGTGGACAAGATATACTGTGCGGGCATTACTGTAATGTACAGTATGTTCCTACTTTTTTGTGGGGAATGCGAAGCTAACATCTGTGTATGCATATTAAAATTATGATACACACATATAAGCAGCATAATTAGAAATTAGGCCAAGTCTCACTCCTCCTTGGGTGTTTTGATTAAATAATAATAAGCCTATTTCTAAAATATAAATACTTGTGAATAGTATTAGAGAACATATTCCTCGCTTGAAATAAACGTGTTTTATCTCATTGTACAAATTGAAGTGGATCAATGAATTTTGATTGCATGTTTTTTATTATGGAATTTTAGTCAGATGTCTATGAAAACTTATTGCGAGAGCACCAAGAAAATCATATTAGTTATCAAGGGTAGTGTACTTTTTGCAATAAGTGCAAATTTCTGCGGAATATCGTAAAAATCAACTCGTTTCCTGCGATTTCAGGCAAACTTTACATATTCAACTTTCATGATCACATCTGCAAACTAAGCTCTATTTGAATAAAAGCAGTGACGATTTCGTGGTATGTAAATACTTATAAATTAAAGCCAATTCAGCATATATTCATGTTATTACAAGAATGTGTGTAATATAAAGGCTAGTAGCAAACGATCTGGCTATAGGAATCCATGATTAAGGTGGTGAGCCGTAAGAAGGCGGGAGTAATAATAAACGCAGGCCTGCACGTCACATATTGCTTCAATCCTATTTGTTAGCATTAGAATCGAAGATCTTTAACAATATAGGCAATAACTATACTAGTGCAGTTAACACATTATGTTTCCGATAATCATAAAAAATATATCAAGTTGATTTTGTGAAAATAAAAAAAATTCTAGCCAAAAACTATTTTCTTGCAATATAACGATATAAACCATTACTTTTGAACGAAACTAAAAAGAAAAAACGATGTAGCGAGCTAACAACTCGAACGGTATTTTGTATTATTGCAATACTTGGAATAGGTCTATCTGGAAATTTTACAAATAAATCACGAGTAACTTTTGCGGATTGCCACCACAATATAATTTTATCATTTATAGATTCTCTTAAACAGTATAGTCAATTATTAACCCTCTCACTGCTCAAGACGAGTATAATCGCAAGCGCGTATATATAGCAATAGAGAATATTCTCATTAGCGATGGTTTTGACGCACAGTAAACTGGCAGTATTCAAAATAGTTTGGCGCAATGAAAGAATTAAGTATATACATACGCGATGGCTGAGAAACTACAAGTGATTAACAATTATATCTAACAGGCCCAACCTCCTGCTCTCTACAGCGCATGCGCATGCAAAGTATGCGTATGCGAAGTACAGCATAATTCTTACTTTTGTGCGGACTATTTTCAACTTATGGAGCTCTTATCCCATACTATGCACATAATTCCTATAGCCAGTCCGCTTCCTTTCTTCCGGTATATGCAAATACAGACTGTCCCAGAATTTACACTGAAATCTGAGATGGCATCTAAGTATACCTTTTCAAGGTATTATTTTTTCTTAAAAGTAACATGGTATAACAACATATACCTATCCAGGTAACCACCACAATTATCAATACTATGATTGTTACAATTTAAGTAAACTCGTTGTTGATAGTGTACTTTGAGCAGATATTGCAGTTTAAAATAAATAATGTGTGAGATGTTCTCGTTAAGATAGCATAGAACACGGCTACCTCAAACTATTATGGAAATTCTGGGCAACTCTGCAAGAACGAACACCTTGTACTTGACATTTTCATACATATATTAGGTTAACTTGTATTTTGAACATATGTATATATATATGTTTAATTTCTTAGTAAATGTGCACATATTAATATTACGATAATATATTCATACATAAGTAAGACAATCCTTTCCTATCATGGCGGACTACTTCGCAAAATATAATATAGCTATACTGTTTTTATATTGCTAATACACGACTCTCCTATATAAATGTATGTACATAATGAAAAATAACCGGAATATTACTATCATTATATGTAGTTATAATTAATAAAAGTCACTATTATACCTACGACATTATTAATAAAAGGCTTCTCTTTAATACTCAGAAGTTTATACACGTCAAACTTTTACATACAACTTACTAAAAAGCGGCAGGATATGTCTGTACTGTACGTTTAAATTATACAAGTTACGATATTAGTTACATTTATATGTTACACAACATCTACATAACAGTGGTTATGTACACATTGCTGTATGTATAGAGTAATGTTTGAAAACTGACAAATACTAATTAATTTAATTGATGGTATAGCAAAACTATTAACCTGACAAATTGCTTCTAGCCGATTAGTTACTTTTAAAACGAAGTTTTATTATTTAAATAGATCGATTCATGGAGAAGTTGATTATATAATTAACATAATTTATTTATTGTTTAAAGCTTATAGCATTTTTTACCGTTCGTTGTTGTAATCAAGGTATTTGTAAGTATTCCAAAATTACTCTGGGCTAATATGTATACCAACAACTAGATTGACAATAAACACACTGTTCGGATTACTCCTCCCGCACAAAGTATTAATTAATTCGGGACGACACCTGTTTTGGGAATATGTGGATTCCCATTATCAAGTCGGATTCCGAATGGCTGCGGAGATTGCTTCAACTAGAAGCATGCATCACTTTCTCCTCTCCCTTCACCCCAAAAACACATGCATCATTTTTCCCACTCCGCCCTGAATGGGAGAATTCTAAGAAAGGACCGCTCAAGAGGACGTTTTTTCCCGCTCACAATAAGTCAATTAGCGCTGAGAAAGATAGAGGCGCTTCCTCGCAATTTAGGAGGTTTCTGTTCTATTTAATATAAATCGATTCATAAACATCTAGCTCGCGCGTCGATGTTACAGATTTCGTCAGTTTTAAATTATCTATATTTATATTATGTCCCGTTTTTGCTATATGTTCTGCGACTGCAGACATATCAGGCCTCCCGTGGCGGTAGTGTGAAATATGTTCCTTCTACCTGCTAAAAACGCCCCCTTGAGACGGCGTGCGATCCTTTCTTAGAATTCTCCCATTCAGGGGGCAGTGGGAAAAATGGTGCATGTGTTTTTGGGGTAGGTAAAGAGAGTGAAGGGAGAGGAGAAAGTGGTGCATGTTTCTAGTTTAAGCTATCTACGCAGCCATTCGGTATCCGACTTGATAATGGGAATCCACGTATTCCCGAAACACGTGTCGTCCCGAATTAATTAATACTTTGTGCGGGAGGAGTAATCCGAACAGTGTGATTATAGTGCTGCCCCACAGTCCTTGCTATCTTTACAGATTGACAGATGTAGTGATATGCCATTGTAAAGGCCATTTGTTTAATTTATAATTTATAACAAATACTTTTTTTTATTGTTTATACAGCTATAATAATAACACTATATAAATCATTATTTCGATCGCACCCGAATAAATAAATGAATAAGTAGGTATTTACGATGAATATCTATGTATAGGTATTATACATTCAGAAAATATTATTTATTATATTATTTTATAGGAATATAATACAAGTTCGATAATTTACATACATAGTCCAAAGGCGTTAAATATGACACCTGATGGAGTGACGTAGAGGAATACAGAAGAACCAAGCTATAGGTAAGTTCTTCTAAGTTAAAGTGAGCCCTCGACCAACACCGTCGTTTTTACGCGTATATTCGGAGATAAAAATTTAGTGGTATCTGCGAATGACGGAGTCTTGTATCTTAAATACTGTTTATCATATCATACAAGGACGATTTAACATAAGTCATAACCCTGTTGTCAGGCGTGGTGAAGTAGAGAAATGTCAAATTTTAAATATGCAAACAAAAATCAAACCGCCTCTCAATATAATTTCAAATGATAAACGGCAGGGTCGCGAATGTTCAAGGTCATTTAAAATATCATTGTACAAATGACTTTGTGGCAGTACTTATAAAGAGAGTTTATTTTGTTGCCATGTTTACTTTTGAGTGACGTTAAAAACACTTGGACAACCCTCCCCGGTTATATAGATTTAAAAAATTTCATGGGGCTAAAACGGTTAGAACGAAATACAACCACTATTGTAGAAGCTTTACAACAAAATGTTAGTTTTAATAAAATTTTGTATAATGAAAACGTTAGGAAAAATCGACTCTTAATAACATACTTAATTGATGTAACGTTAATTTTAGCCAAAGAGGAACTATCATTTCTAGGCCATGATGAATGTTCGACTTCATTTAATCGCGGAAATTTTCGGGAAATTTTTCATTGTTTAATAAAACGCAACGAGGAACTGTCTGAGCATGCTTCAACAGGACAGTCCAAAACTATTCAAAATGAATTAATTGGTTGCATTGAGGAATATTTAAATGATTTTAGTGAGAACGAAGTTAGTCATACTGACTGTCATTTCATTGCGGTTGAAGCTGATGATACAACCGATATTTGTGAAAAACCTCAATGTGCAATAACAATACGGTATTTAAATAAATAAGCCGAAATTAAAGAAAGATTTTTGGGGATTTTTTGATGCTAGTAGCGATAGAACGGTAAATGCTTTGTTTGCAGTTTTAATTAATATGTTAAAACCTTATAATCTTCATATATATATAATTTTAGTAAAAACAGTCAATTTTATGATGACATTATTAATAGATTTGCTAACTTGAAGGATAGACGTATAAATTTGATATATAAAAAATAAATGTTAAATTGGGTATGTAGGGCTTTTGGCGATGACTTCCCAAACAAAAAGTTAACGCGCTTTAAAAATAGTACCTCAAGGGTGACGTGGAAACCTATTCAACTTTTCTTTGTGATCAAAAAATTGTAAGCTGTTGCAATCGCCTCACCTGGCAAATTACTCACGAGCCGCCACTATAGATCCGAATTTCTCAGATTTTGTTTTCAAGGAGTAAAGTCATATGAACAAATAATCATCCGTATCACTAAGTTCCAGGATATTCAGCGCAACATAGACAGTTGGATAACTCTTTCGAAGTAGATACCCAAATTGAACTACTGCCACCAACCAATAAAAGAAACAGTAAAGGTGATACTAAGTTAAGTAGAAAAGAACGTAGTAAAACATTAAACATATGGAGATTACAAAACTTTGTAATGAAAAAAAAGTATACAGGCAAGCCTATCAAAGGCGATTATTGCCACTCGAAGCTCGTATTAATAATTGCTGAAGTAAATTTCCAGATGATAATATATTTTTAATGAATTTCGAATTTTTAACAGACATGTGCAGTATGTTGGTGATTTACTGGTGATTGAAGACAAGAAAACAATTCCCATTTATAAAAGTGACAGCTGTAGAGGTAGGTTTGTTATGGATAACTAAAATCTTCAAGTGAATGGACGTTATACTAAAATTGATATTAAAGAATCCGGTATAAAAATACCTTCGCTCAGGATGTACCTTTTTAAACTATAAATTTAGAAAAAATAGGAAAAGCAAATCAGCTACAACTAATAAATGCTTGCAAGAGCAAAGTTCCCATATCAGTTTAAAAAAAGGATGTTGCTACCTTTTATTTTCAAAGCGACTTGCATATTTTCAAGAATAATGACAAATTTAGAAATTTCTGATGTTTATTCTTTAATGAAGAACAAGAAGAATGTTTAGCGTTACTGTGAGAATAAAAACACAGGGTGTTATTGAAATACGTAGTTTGTATATATTTATGCAGCGAAGAGAGTTAAAATTACTAGTTTTTCTCATCTTTTGCCTAAAGATCTGTCATGTTAACTCAATTTTTAATTTTATATTCAGAATAAAAAGTAATATTTGTAGTTCTGTTTTTATGTTAATTTGTTTGTGATTGTTCGTATGTTTCTGTTTATATGCATGGAGTTAAGTCATTATTGGAGATAGGGTAAAGAGAGTTAGGTTCATTAAAAAGTTTTAAAAAAACATAAAATATAAATAAGGTGATTACTTCTTCATGCTACAACCAATGCCAAACAGACGTTGTGCAACAGCAGCAATAAAATAACATTAGGTAGAAGACATAAAATCAGTCCACATTTATTGTCGCTTATTTTAAAAGGTATATTCAAAATTCTGATTTAACTGCATTAACAGTCACATCTGACGATATATTTAAAATCTTGCAAAAAGTGTACTCCTTTTAACATAAATAACAATAAAACACAATTCACGCACAACACAGAAGAGTTAAATCGCTGGCTCATAGACATTTATAGATAACGGCTGCTGACATTGACAGTAACGCCAATCAGTCTAATCAATCGTGAAATCAATTACGACGCATAATAAATCGCAAGGATTGCATATGCGTTTCCGTTTCCGGTTACAGGCGTGGTCAGATAAGGGATAGCTACATGTAATGTTCATCAGCAAGAAAGTAATAGCTCGAAAATCGTAGGTTGTACATGTTGCAAACAGTAACCTATATAGTATGATATGGTGATAGCGGTATTCATGTAATATATATGATCTAATCTAATCTATTTTAATCTTACGTACCACTCCTGTTATCGTAAATAGGCTATAATCTAATGTAAAAATTGGTTAGAAAAGATTTGGAAACTGTTTTGTGTGATTGATTAACTTGTGAGACTGAAAATAATACAAACTTTTCTGTACAGTATTGCAGAATGCAATTTCTTTATTGCAATAAAGAAATAAATTAATTAAACGTCAACTTCTTTCACCTCATCCTGAATTGTTTAAATATATAGTGGAGTTATTAGCATTAATATATAAGTTTAGTAGTATTTTTTCATCGTCGGCGTTTACATTAGCAAAATAATTACATTTTCTTTTGATTTTATAATATTTTTCCTAAACGCCCTGTATATTTTTGCATGCATATTTATATTTTGGAAAAACATATGATTTTAAATGTAATTAAGATTTTTTGTTTAAAATTAGACGTTCTTTCAAAATATGTAAAAATGTACAGGGTGTTTCGTATAGAAAAAATTATTTTTTTAAGATCTCCCGAAAGCAATATGCATTCGTTTTATTTTTTAGTAATTACCCAACTTTGTAGCTCCAATAATAACGAAGTTAATAATGGTAAAGACGTTGGACAACCTGTATATTTTTTGCATATTCAGTTTCAAGTGGGGGAATGTTAAAGAATAGTTACTGCATTTTCACTACTTTTTTGTTATACCTTCTGTGTGCTAGAACGGAATACAGCACATGGTACATACAGGATGACGCATTAGTGTAGCAAAGCTCGATATATCCGTCATCAAATACTATATCAAAAAAAAGTTATTTACGAAAATTGTAGGCAGTCTTAAACTTAACATTTTAAAATTATTTTCAAATATACAGCGTGTTTCATATTCTTAAATGGAACATTCTGTATATAGTTTCAGATTTAGATTAAGCTGATGCCTTACACTTCCAATGTACAATTCCATTGAATTATACAGCGCGTTTCAGAAGTTATGGTCAATTTTATATGAAAATCACTGTGAGTCCAAGGTTTTGTTTACTGCAAACGACACAAACTGAATTTTTTTTTTTTCGTACGAGCATAGATTTTTGATGTTGGCACAGTTTTTAGCATAGTGACATTTTTTCAAAATTGCCAAAACTGATTACAGGGCGAGTCAAAACTCAAATACATTAATTTTCCAATTATTTTAAATGAATCAGCCTGTATTTTATATCCAAAAGAAGAAAGATTAGTTTAGGTCCCTTCATTTTTATTAAGCACCCTCTATACCTAAAGTCATTAATTTGGAAAATATTTTAAAGTTGGTGTAAGTTATAAATGTTTGTATTTTGTAGTTCTATTAAATATAAAACTGTTACTTTTACATAACTAACTTGCTATATTAAAATAATTTCAAAATAATCGAAAGATTACTATAAAGCTAGCCGAAAAAGAAATTATACTGTGTCGTTTGCAGTATACAGCATCTCGAACTCACAGTGATTTGCATATAAAATTGCAATGAAGTTGTATAATATATAAGGTGGTTCATTTAAGAAAATGTATGCTTGGTTCACCCCGGTGATATGGAACACCTGTATACATGAAAATAATGTTTAAAATGTTAAGTTTAAGACTGTCTACAATCTTCGCAAATAACTTTTTTTGATATATTATATGATAACGGATATATCGAGCTTTGCCATACTAATGCGTCACCCTGTATCTATGTACATTCGCGAACAAATGTTTTGAAACTTTCACACTTCTTAATATCACAAGATTAAGTTTCGTTTTACATTACAGCACTTCGTTTTAAGACATTTGCTTGCTTATCATATAAGGAACAATTTCGTAGAAGCAACCTACCACAATAACTTTCGAATAAAAAACTATGTATAAAAGATAGAACCAACGAAAAACGTTACATGTATTTTAAATATTTTAGAATAATGACTTACTACTATCTATGCAATGATAGCTTACAATTATAGTCACTTCATTTAGTTGCGAATTTAGGTTGGTTTAAAAATATTCAAATCAATTATTCAATTTGAAACACTTTTCGATATGTAGAATGTTTCTATAAAAAAAATCTATTTTCTTTTCGACAACAACGCTTGCATGATAATCAAACTCTCTTCCAGAGATTGTGCGAATTTCGAGGTACTGGTTAAATCAGACGACCAAAACGCCGACAAACAGAATATGATCGAGTCAGCCTTAGGATTGTACGAAGCTCCGTAACCATCGGGATCAACAGGACCGTACCCCATAAAACTGTCCATGGTCGTAGCTACTTGGCTTGTGCTCAATAGGAACTTATTGGCTATTTGGTAGGAGGTGTCGGTAAAGATTTGCGGCAACGGGTGTGCAGCGTGTGGAACGGTTTCTTTAGCCGCTTCCCTAAGTCCGAGGAGATGTATATCTATGCCTTGCCCCATTATATTATCGATCATCTCGTTCGTTTGATGCTTGATCACTTTATCCCAAAGTTGAAGTTTCACGTCGTCCGAAACTAGGTGGAATGTCACTTTCTTGTTACCCATTTCATCGTCTTCCTTTGGTTGGGTCATCGCCCTCACCCAATCTAAAGCTTCTGGACTAGCTGATCTTATACAATCGACTCTGCCGTGTAGAAATCGGCGTGTTGCAGCGCTTTCGTATGTCGCTGTAAGTTTCCCTTGCAATTTGTAATATGCCAACTGCAAAGCTAGTTGAATGTAAGCGTCTGGACTAACTTTACATGATTTCATAAAGTCTTTCCCATACCCTGTATATCTATATACACAAAAGTCTAGTTCCTTTATTAAATTATCCAAGAAAACAGCTGCATCCTCAATCTTTTTCTGCTCCTCCGGTTCTATGTTCCACTCCAGTCTCTCAGGTTGAGGTAAATGCGCAGCTGACGTGGAAGGGACGTCACTGATCAGTGGCAAGGAATTCACTTGTTTCAACATCTTTTCTATCATTTGGATTAAGGCTACACCTTCCGCAGGTGAGTGCTCATAACACAATCCACACGCCCCATCTCCAGAAATGATTAATTGCAAAGTCTTATCGAACCATCTATTTGCTGAATTGTACTTGGTTCCACCGCCGTGAAGCATTTGCAATGCTAAATTTGTTTCGTCCCTATTTCCCGCTGTTAGACCATTCTTAGTAAGTCTGGAGTTGAATGATGTTGGTAGGGGCTCATCTAAACAAATGATTAATAAGGATTTTTCTATTAAATCAAGATTTCTGACGTTTATGCCATCCTTCTTTAAAACGTCCCTGATCTCAGCCCAATGCGGTCTTTTGCAACCTGTCAATAAGCCTACCGGTATGGTGTTCGATAAACAAGGTGCATCATCTAAGATATATAGCAGCTGAGAACAAATTTCGTCTTCATTTAAACGGCCTCTATCGGTGGCTTGTACAGGAACGCAGTACAATACATTTCTGCATAAAACAATTACATGCTCGGCCGGTTGCGAATTGTTGCTAGGAGTTTCTGATAGGTATTGGCTGTCCAGTTTGCTGCCGGGTATTCTGCAGGAACCTAACACTCTATAAAACTGGGACATGCAGAGCGGTTGACCAGGTTCACGTGAAGTGGCACGTTCTGTTGGCAATGCACGACGATCTAGAATAGTTTTGTAATCCAACGCCGCTTCAATTAATCTGGCTGTAAAACGAGCAAGGTCGAGGACCGTTGTGAATTTTCGTGGTGGAAATACCATGCCGGGATTCGAGTTAACTGGTAAAGCTGCGGGGTTTCCTAAATACATGTCCTTCAACCAATAATTGTATGCCTGAAACAAGTTAAATAAAATAATTAGAACAAAGCTATGTTGACTTAGTGGCTTTCTTATAGCCAAAAAGAATTAATTCAAGTTGAATTTCCCGGCAGCGCGATAAATATCTACGGAACAAAATTCATAATTGTTCTGTCTATTGTTTTTAAGAAAATTGGTCGGACATGTCATCTTTTAATTTTAAAATGCTACCTTTTGGCGAAAAAATATAAGTGATGTTACCATTATTATTGAGCAATGACGTCGTCATCAATTTTTTACGTGGAAACTCCACTTCTTTCTTTACTTTGCTTAACGATGATTAAATAAATTTGCTACACTATATAACAATTTTTACCATCAGAACTGCTTTTAAGATTGAATAAATCACATTGCCTGTGCAGACGCATTTTAAATCACAGTTGTCATTTCTTTTGCACTCAATAGCTTGACAGTTTAATTCGACTAAAGTAATTAATCTGTTTTCAATTAGTGAAGATGGCGAAACTAGTGAACGAAAAGAAACTTTAATAATAGTTAGATGCGGCGGCAGGATGAGGACCCTTGCAAGCATGTCAATCAAAAGCATCCTGAGGGAACTCCGATTTCAAGATCCACTGCAAGTAAATTGATCGCGAAATTTGCAGAAGTGTGAAAGATATACCCAGACCAGATTGAATAAAAGTAAAAGAATAAATCAAATTAAATGTATTGCTTGAACCTGTTTCTACAAGGCAAATTGGCCGAAGTAATAATGCGGATTAATTTTCTGTTGTAATTTCTTTAAGAGGAGGAAAGTACTACCCATAGGAAGTGCAATTAGTACACGCGTTGAATGAAGATGGTTCAGATCGGCGTTTACAATTTTGTGAAAACTTCATATTGCGGTATGATCAAGATGCAATTTTTTTTAGTAACATTATTTTCTCTGATGAAGCCACCCATTATCTAAATGTGGCTACACTGGTCACAGCTGCACATATCGGTGACGGACAAAACAAATCATCATTGTCCTCAAGAAGCTTACAGTCAACGCGGAGTGTGTGTGTGTGTGTGAAGTGTATGGCTTGTTACTGCCTCTCCTCGCCGTAGAGGGTAGCAGTGTTGATTTAATCCTCAGCACTGAAGGGTACCGGGAGGGATACCGACCACTCTTGCTGCAACCGATCTTTAGAAAAATCGGCTGCCCCAATGGAGATCCGAACAGGAGCGCTCTTACCACTGCGCTATCCCGGCGTTAACAAGTGGGGTACCAATGACATTCTTATTTCATGGTGTCAGTGAAATTCGGTTAGGCCACTCTTTCTTTTTATAGTGATGCTTCTTATCCCGACTGTCCCAATCACAGAGGAAACAACAATACTGTGTGTAACTGAGTTGCATGCCGAACAAAAGTGAAACAACTTTCAAATCGCCACAAATATTCCACTTAAAGTCGTTATACTTAATTTTTTCTAAAAGAAACTTCATGTTGTCATAAGATTATTTCAAATCGCTTACATGAGACGAATGAACAGAAGGGAACTTATTTCACTGTGGAGTAGTACCGCTTTCAAGCTGCATTTGGAAGTCAATGAACAAATACAACTCATTTGTATTATATTCATGACCAAGCGTCTTCATAACAGAACGGACGTCATTACAAAATACAAGCCCTTCTTCCGGGGACGAAATTCTCAAATTCTGCATGGCGATTACGAAACACTTTTGTTCTACTCTGAAGAAGATTACAGTCTTTTAATCTGGAACCAGAAGTTCGGCTTGCTTCTTAGACAACTTTAAATCGCGGACAACGTCGTTGAGGTCTTCTTGACTTAGAAGATGCGGCACACAACAAGACGAATCGGGTTGAAATGTTGGATCCAAATCCATATTGTCGCGTGCAAAACTTTCTTCGTTTACTTCGTCATCAGCACTTAAATCGTCCCATAGTGTCATGTTTTGTGGCACAGGTAATTCCGGATTGTGAGGTACTGGTCTCAGTTCAGACGGAATATATAAGTATATCGGAATCAGGCATTT
Organism: Osmoderma eremita; assembly: GCA_031763485.1. Classification (NCBI taxonomy): domain Eukaryota; kingdom Metazoa; phylum Arthropoda; class Insecta; order Coleoptera; family Scarabaeidae; genus Osmoderma; species Osmoderma eremita. Next base: position 31,400 of record JARFOC010000852.1, on the reverse strand, counting down.
TTGTGCGTGGGACAAAGAACTTGTTAACCAGTATAACTGGATCATGGATCACAGTATTAGATCTTAGGAAAGAACACACAAATCTTAAACAAAAACGTAGTGCAGTGAGGTAAATAAAAAATGCGTGTAATAAAAAATGTAGAATAGATTGCAATATTAAACCAACTAAAGAGAACAGAAAGAAGATATTAGAAGATAGTGTTTAACCACACTAGGCAATGGGATTTTATAGTGCGATTCCTTAAATCTACTCAGAAAAAGCAAACTGCAGTAAAGGGCCAAACATAAAGAAGAAATTTTTCGAGAAAATATACATTTTTGTTAAACAGTCAGGAAATAAGATTGCGTAAAACAATGTTTCTCAATACACTAGGTGTGTCAGAACACAACTGCTTTAGGTAAATTAACAGAAGAAAGCTGTATCGAGGATGACTTAAGAAGGCGTCATCATGTGAGGCCACATAAAATTAAATCAGAAATAAATCATAGTGTGCGAGAACATACAAAATTATTCTCACTTGTTCCGTCACATTATTTAAGAAAAAATCGAAGAAGATGTATTTTGATGCAGGTCTTAATATTTAAAAAAATTACAGTTTATATTTGGATTACATGAATGAGCCGAATATCTCTTGTGGTGTTGCTACTGCAAGACAATATAGAAAGATATTTAATATTCAATTTAATATTATTTCTTTCATATCCAAAAAGGACCTTTGTATATGAATCAACAGATGTCCAGGACAAAACGCTGATAATGATTGAAAATTATACTAAGCATTATTAATAATAAAAATAAAGTTTGCTTTCTGAAGGATACTGATAAGAATGTGGCTCCAAATGACAAAACAATTTGTTTAATTTTACAATATATGACATAGGAAATCACATTGGTTATTGTTTTATTTGGAATGAGCAAATAGCGAAAAGAGGACCGAATGAAATTAGCAGCTGTTTACTAGAATTTTTAAAGTTTCGACGAAGTACAGGCGTTAAAACTACAGTGCTGTATTTAGATAACTGGACAAAACAAGAATAGGTTTATAGTTTCTATCCTATGTTGTATATTGTTTCAAAATCTTTGAATATAGAAATAATCGATTGCTTCCATGAAAAAGGACATACACAAAACCAAAGGAACAGCATACATGCTCTTCTTGGGAATTCAAAGATACGTCACGGCCCTATTTATACACCAGAACAGTGGATTACCTTAAACCATGTGGCTAAATCAATGGGGCAACCTTATCGGTAAAAGAAAAGAGCCATTTCGATTTTTCTGGCTTTGTCAATATTGTAGGCTACCAAAATTGGAAGTTTGATAAGGACGGTGAAAAAATAAAAATTAGTTAAATTGAGAAAATTTGAGCTACTCCCAATAATCCGGATTTATTTGAAATAGGTACGAATTCGAAGTAGAGACAAAAATAATAGTATTACAAAAAAGTGAAAACAGCCCCGGCAGTGCAAAAAATATTGATATTGAAAATCTACCGAAGCTATATACAAAATAGGTGCAATTGCCTGAGAAAAAGTTAAAGGATTATTTGATCTGTGTAAAGCCAAAGTTATTTCTATATTATATCATGGTTTTATAACAGTTTAATAAGCAAAACTACAAAACAGCTTATAGAAAATAATACAAACAATCAGGAAGAACTGGTAAATGATGTAGAATACGATGAAGATAGAATACTTATTCCGCAAACAGTAACTATTGTGATAGTTAAGGTTGGGTTTTGTTGTATTTAGAGCAAATAAAAATAAAAATACGTCTTATATTTTGTTTCGCTTAATATCTTGTATTCAAACTATACTACATTTTCACTTATCTATATAATCTACAAAGAAAAAAATTGTGACTAATTAAAAAAATATATACTATACAAAATATTTTCAGTAACGCTTCATTTTGTCTTCATATTAGCATAATGTATCGAAAGAAATCAAACCTGCTCTTTTAAATTCAGACAAATCTGCTTTTATCGAATACTAAGATTTTTGAGTTACTATTCTACTTTTCCTTGCATGGATCGAAATTACGTACTGGAAATACATTTTCTGTCAAGACAATCATCTGAGATATAAACCGTTAATTCCATGCACTTTGCTTGCCTGTAATTACTCGAAAGTAGCCAGCGCCACCGGTAAGTCTCTCCCTCAATCTTATTGATCTTTTACGGTAATATTTAGAAACGTTTGATTTACACGTACATAAATGGTACCTATTCATGCGAAACAATTCTATTATACCCACTATTGTAGTCGACAGATTTAACTCCGGTCGCGATTGGGCAGACGCAGATATCACAAACGCCTGCGTGACAACTGTTTCCCCTGATTGGCCACAACCCTATATGGCTATTCGTATTATCGGTTGCCTATATTTAGCCCAATTTATTTTGCTTGCCATTCATCCATTACGAGTACGGTTTAAGTTTTTTAAAATTAGGAAGTGACTTTAAAATAAATGTGTATATTACCTAGTAACGCAAATATGTCTGTTCAAATACAAACAGTTGTGTTCAATTAAAAGTGATTGGACTGCTTCTTCTACTGTTCTGCATAAGATCGATTTTTATTGATACTAAATAAATTATTTGTGCAAATGTTTATCATTTTCGGATATAGACAAAAACATCCTAAGTAATTATAATATTATTGCAAAACGTTTATTTTAAATTTAAGAATAAAAGAGGAAAACTCCTCTTTAATGGAAAACCTGAATTCTGAGAAATTATATCAATAAATTTATTTAATTTCAGATAGCTCCGGCATATATTATTGTTTTTAGGTTTCGCACGCATATTTTCCATTTTAGGCAATTAAATAAAAATTTGACACTATAAAACTTTAATCGTTGCGTACAAACCGGACGATTATGATGATATTTAAATATCCCATCTAAGACAAAATGGTACAAATGAAAGATTTCATTGGAGGAACTCGAGTCCGTCTTTAATGCTTGTACCCCTTTCATTGCTTTTACTAGTATGGTGATTCCAGCAATAAACCATGCGCCGATATGGCATTTTTACACGGTTAATTGTTTTTAGCATTTTTGATGTTCCTTATGGAGGAGGAAGTTTGATATTTTGGTCGAAATCAACAATGAGTCTTCATCATTAATCTGATATGTGATATAGTGATCTGTTTAGGCAATAGATTACTAATTAGTAGCCGAGGAGAATATAGTTTTCTTCCAAGGTTACCGAAAACCTGGGAAAGATATCCAAATACGATTTGCTCCAAAAGCACTGTTGCTGTACAAACGACGAGAGTTTGCCTTGTCAGTTCTCATTGAAAATACATTCTTTGTTGTGAGCTACCATTTTTTGTCATTATAAGGAACGCGATTACCTTGTACTTGGCAAAAATTTGCACCTGCGCCCCAAAATTTATGTTGGTGTGGATCTGTTTAGAAATACGTAGTAAAATGGTGGTGCATAACTATTGTAGACATTGTCTATTCACAGGACAATATTTTAATTTCCTGCGTGTTTAGTGAAAAATTTCAAAGTCCTCAACAATTTGATCGGGCTCCAAATAAGGAAAAGGATACAAACTATAAAGGAAAAATCTCAGTTAAGCAAAGGATAGCTAAGCAAGATTGCAGTACTTGGTTTAAATTCTCGATACAAGCTATTTCATTAATTCCACCACTCATATTCAAGGAAATCATATATTACTTTGCATATTTTACGCGGATCATTTTGACTTGTTCATATATTTATATATAAATAATTAACCGTCGTTTTGAAACTTAATCAAAACTTCCCTAACCTCGAATCGACGACAAATACTAGCACATACGGCCTCCTAAATATAATATAGACCAGAGATTATAGAGATACCGCTATAATTTTTAACATTGACTTTCAGTTCAACCGCTCTTGCGTCTCTTTAGCTCAAGGGATTATTTTTGTTTTATAGAGAGCGCCACTTTACGGTGCTTTTTGTACGTGACCAGTAATACATGTTAGTTATGATTAAATTCCGTCCAATGGTTTTATGTGGAAAGTTGGAGTCACTGTACTACCGTATTACAACATTCTAAAATTACACTTAAATTGTTGACGCGCGAGGTCGGATAGAAAGCAAGTGCATCATTAGATATAGGAGGCTGTGGTCGCACACAAACGGGTTCAATAAAAACAATGCACGACTCAAGCATTTTGGTGACTATTCCATTGGTGTGGTTTCACTACGCGTGCGGAAGAAAATTCGTCAGAATGTTTTCGAATTTTCTTCTTTTTGTTTTCCGAAATAAATTTTAGGGTAACTGGTGAACCCAAGTATACGTTTTCAGGTGTGTTATCTAGGTATTCACTCTAGAGTTAAGTACCTGAATGGATCATGGGTAAACGATCATGCCTTCTCGAACGAGTAACCGTTGGAACCAGATCGGATTGTCCGTCAAATACAATAGGATAATTGTTGTGATCATGTCACGTGATCATGGCTTTAATAATTGACTTGATTAGAAGTTCCATGGGATACATATTTGCAAAAAAAGGCTGGTCACTACTTACCTACTGAAAGGGCTTTATCCTTGCTTCCGTTTCCGAGAATAGATAATTTAACTGTTCCAAATATTAATATGCGGAATCGATACACGTATGCCTACATCGCAATGGGGGATTGCTTTGTGAATGCAACCGAGTCTCACTGACAACGAGAGATATCCAGTCGCAGTGTATCATAAACCGAGCAAGGGTACGCACGCATGTCTGCTCAATCACGTAATACTGTGTAATTTTACTATATTATCAGATTACGGTAAAAAGTACAGTTTCTTATATTCATTTTGTAGCCGATGCGGGAGAACGAAGAAGTAATTCTAAGTAGGAAATTAAACAACGACTCATTAAATTAAACAAAAGAAAAGTGAACTCTACAATTATACAAAGTCAATTGAAATTCTAACAATGTTACTTTGTGGAGGCTGCCTCACTACCTAGCGATTTCTATGAGATATTGTCGCAAAAATTCTCAACGGTTCTACTTGACACTGTTGCAAGCCCGCTATTGTGGCAAAACTTTAAGATTTGGTTTTACATAATCCCACAGAAAAAAATCGCAGGGATTGAGCTCGTGTGATCGAGGTGGCTGTTTTATCGTACCGTTCCCAGCAACAACAGGATTAAGAAAGGCGTTTTCTGAAAACTCCATTATTAATCCGGTGTTAAGCGCGGGGCAACCGTCTTACATAAACCAAATTGCATCAAAATCTTGGTTAAGTTAATGGACACCGGGAATAATTTGCGTTGCAGCAAATCCAAATATTTCATTCCATTCAAGTTGCCGTTGAAAACAAATGGTCCTATAATGTTATCACCAAAGATACCCGCCCACTAGTGCTGAGTTCTTACATTACGGATCAGATGTTGCTTTTCTCGAGACCAACATCGCACGACTGAGGGATTATGCTTGCCATGCCCTGGAAAGGAGGATTCGTCAGAAAACAGAATATCTTTTTATAATATATTCGTCTTCGTTAGCCCTTTTCACGGACGCACAAAACTCCATTCAAGCAAAATTGTCCTTGGGAAAAATCTCCCGGCACTTTTGAACTTTATAACTTTTGTATTTGTTGCGTTTCAGAATATGTTCTACTGTACTGACACCGATTTTGTCTGCAATTTGTCGGCTAGAACAAGGTTCGCCAATTTCAACCATCGAACAAACCTTCATTTCTCTCTCCTCCCGTTCGGTAGGTACTAGAGGGATGTGAGGCTGTTCGTCTATTTGTTGGCACGTAGGGCAATTCCCGACCACACGGCCAAATTTCCTAAACGCTGACGATACTTTCAATCATCGCATGCGAAGGAATAGGAGTATACGAGTACTCTACTAGCAAAATAAAATGTTATGATTTGTACCTTCTCTGCGGTTGTATATACTAACATAGTGTATCCGGAATCGACGGTCACTTGTTAGAACTTTGCGTGCGCACAGACAGGTACAAAATGATTTAGATAAGTGTGCTACTGCGTTGGGCGCCACGAGGCTGGCCGGCGGGGATAAATGCAAGTATGCCAGATCGCGCTACGTACAATATATTTCGCACCCCGGTGAGAGCTGAGCATACGTGTATAAGGTGGGCTTAAGGAAGGTAGCATTTAATAATGCCGGACGAATACATATATAAGAACAATAACTCAAATGTTTACCAATGAAGGTAGTTTTTTTGTCAAACAACTGTGACTTAATGGATTTTAGTGTCGAAATGACATATCGCAATTTTCCAACTAATGTAGCTGGATCTGTTTGTATGGACGAGTCGGAAAAATTAGGCAAAACTGCGAATCCTTGTGTTTGGAGTTTCTTCCCACAATTCATCTATCTGGCATATTCATTCATCTACAGTTATGGTTAACGAAATATATAATAGTATCATCCTTAAGTTGGTTCATCAACAACACAGAATACTAACGGCCGCATGGTTTATCAACTAGAAACTTCTGAAAAGTCAATAATCATAATAAATTTCCATGCCAGCCGTCTTTAACACTAAACATTCCCCGATAACTTAACTTAACTGTGCAAATACGACACCATAACCTATACAATATAATTGTTGTTCGGTGTTTTTAGATTTTTGACTCTGACTAGATCACTGACTATTATCTGCAACTATAGGCGGCGTCCTTTTGCAAGAAGGGATTTGGTGGAAGATATTTCTATGTTCTTGACTTAATATAGCCTAACAATAGTTATAACTATGATGTGTATGTGTTATTTCAGGATACCGTTTTAACATAAGCGCTATTCAAGTATACCGGCTGATATCGGGGATAGGCACGTGTTTATACTAAGCTTGCGGAGTTAGAAGTGTTCGTTCTGTCGAACGCCGTGGAGTATCTAAATCCCCGGAGCCTGTGAGTAAACAGTGCCTTTCGTTGCCCCAAGGGGGATTAAAAATTATAATTGGATTGTGCGGAACTTGTTTCGGAAATTCAAACAGCATACCTCAACGCGAACCTGTAGGCAGACAAAGGTGATCCCCCTCTCTCTCTCTCTTTCTCTCTCTGCCTTTACAAGGAATGAATACATAATAGAGTTTTTAGGTTATGTTATACTAAACGGAACGTCTGGCAAATACAAAGTTTAAACACACAATTGAATATATAATTGTATTGTTAGTAACTACGGTCAACTTTAAATTAGACGAAACGTTATTGAATATAAGAATAGTTTATTGTGGTATGACATAGAAATTGCTCTGACTGCCATGGAAAATGTTACCAGTGAAAGTTATTAAAGTTGCTTTCAAAACTAATTAAGCAATATTAACGAATTGTACAAGAAGATAAATTGATTGTTCAAGAAATTCCATTTGTAATTTAATTTTCAATTATATTATAAATTGTATCTGTCAGTTCTTCTTTACAAAAAGGCGTTATGACAGCGGTTATATACCTATAAAAAATGGATTCAGGTGGCCTTTAAAATAGGCGTGTCGATTACAGAAATTTTCTTCTACTTATGCTCAATTGAGATTTGTGAAAAATATTTTGTGTTTCTATGTAATAATGTGGCCTTTCTCCCTCCAATACCATACCGTCTCTCCCACGCCAAAACCATGAATGTGCAAATTTAGTCATCTATGTGCACCGCTACACCATAATCTATTTAAAAAATCGCAGGAGTGAGGTAGTCATCGCCTATTACAATAGGATATTTCTGTTTTATTTACTTTGAACATGCTTTGAACGTAGCTTGTTGGTGAATTTGTGAGCGCAACCGCAAATGAGATTATGTATACTATGATTTAGAACGTTGTTTTGAAAGATATTTGACAGCTGAATCAGCTAGATAGTTGAGATTGATTATTCCGTATATTTAACGAACCATCAAATGCCAAAACGGTGAATGTACCCACACCTAGTCGCAGACCATGGTACAAGCTTATGTATTTTCGCGTATATAATAATTCTTTGGTGGCTACTAGGTCAAAATGATGAATGTGCCACTCGTGGTTTTATCGTTGCCGATAATGCATGTCGCATATTTCACTGTCAGATTGGTGATTACTGCCTAGTCTTTTGCTGCTGATATTCTGTTGTGGTTTTGCTTGATTGTTTGAAAACAAAATCAAGATGCTACAATAGTTAGTAGAGGAAACATATGTGTGGCACTCTGCAATGTTCCATCAAAACCTGAAGGAAATTGCATTTATTAAATAACGTAAAGAGAAACATAACCTAACCTTTAATTTTTATAGACAAAGCAGTTCAGGATAAAATTCAAACTGGTATTGACGAAAATTCATTTAATGAACTCCAACCGCGATCAGGTATGTAATGAAAATTTATAATTATTTGGGCAGAGCGAACTACTTGGTTTTTGTGTTATAGTTTTCAAAATCACGTAGCGTGTAACTAACATATTGTCTCAATCGGCGCCTGATGCTGACGGAGGAGCATCCTCTTCAGAAGAACAAACAGCGATTCTGACGAGAGTTATTCGAATGGTAATGCGAATTCAAGCGAATTTAACAATACCACGGGTGTTGAGAGTTTACCAAATAATCCTGAAGTTAAAGGTGTGTAGCAATGGGTTATTTTATACCTATTGTTTATATGAGACTCTGGAAACTGTTTAAAAAAAGAAAGAAAAACATGAAGACTTGGATGAAAAGTTTTAGAAAAGAAAACAGATCGGGAGGGGGGGGGGGTTATTCAGGATTTCGGAATATCAAGCATCCCGCTCGTCCCTTGTTACCATCTCCATGTACTGATCAACTGAAGCATGAGTACAACAGAAACCCTCAGATTTTATCTTGTCCTAACATAACGACAGTGCGTAAGATGTCAGATAGCAGTGGAGCCCAACAAAACAAATACATGTTTGCTAATATGTCCCCAGACCTCGTAGCTAAGTACCCACTTTTAGCACAATTTTTTTGAAACGCAGCATACACAGAACGGAGCATGAACAGAAAACGAAACATGTCCCAGTTTACACGCCTGAATGATGGGCGAAATCCTGTTCCTCGGTGTTACCACTTTTGATGATTTTTGTAATTTTGAAAAGTCTTTGCAAATACTTTAACTCAGAAGTTTCCATGGAGGGGCGTTGATTTCGTTACTAGAAAAATAGTCAAACAAAGATATTTTACAAGACAAGATGAGAATTTTTTGAAAAACATGTCACTGAAACAAAGTAGACATAAAACAGAAAGCGTAGTGTCAAGAATTAAGAATATCAGAATTAAAATTAAAAAACTGGCAAACTATGTGTATCGATTTCACTGTAGGCAAACTTAGGGTTAAAAGAAAGATGTAATCATACATATTTTGTTTAGAAAATCCTGGCAGACAATTCGCAATTTCATTTAATCAATTATTGCTGCCATAATATCAGCAGTGAATCCATCCCAAATGGTCGCAAATTTATCTTACAATTTGCTAACTAGGTTGTTTCTTAGTAGAATAGCGAAATACTTTGAAAATCAAAACTATACAAAACAGCATTCAGTGCATGAAAATATATAAAGGAGGACAGAGATGTTCATAGATATTACCATAATTATTTCCAAAAGAATATGAGAAATTTTATTTTATAAAGCTTTTATTGATCATACAAATTTGCAAAAAGCATATAAATTCAACGAACCAAATTGGATCGGTCTAATCGATTTTGCAATTTTTCTTTTAATAAAAAGATTTCATTTAGAATATATTTTTTTCCTATTTTCGATTGTAATAATGGCTTTCTTTTTCTAACTTGAATGTAGATTTTCTATATACCTATGAACGTTAGTGGAAAACACAACCGTGGACGTGTCCTGATCACGCAACCGGAATGGACTGATCGATTATAAGTTCTAAATTTGGAGTCGTGGTTATATTTAGATTAAGGCTAGCGTGAATCCGGTCGTTGGTCCGATTGAGCTGTGCGCAAGGACCTATCGGTGCACGGTGAATTCTTCCAGATCGTTCCCATACAATCGGTTAACGTGTCAGTGTTTACATCTTTATTTAATGAGTGGACATCTATATGCATGTGCTTGTTTATTTGCTTGTTTTCTTACCGTTATATTCTGTTCTTGATCACATATATTGCACATATATTGTTTCAAATTGGTAATAAATTAATTAATTTTAAATAATATAAGCTTGGATTCTTCTTTATGTCAAGTTGACACAAACTGGGCAACTTCTGATTGACAATTATTTGATAATTCCCAATTTAATTATAATATGACTTAATCAAGAAATTGTAACCATTTATAATATCAAAAACCTTAAGATGTATTGAAAATATAATTTGGAAATGTTACTATCGCAATATACGTGCAGATAATGAGTGAATAAATTAAATTTTCAAATACTTTAACTACCCTTTTTATATGTGTATAGGTATTATGTTCCACTCTGATCTTTCTTCTCATACTGCTGCCTCTTGTTCAATTCCACCAACTCCTACTTCCTTACTACTTCTTTTCCAATCACTCTCATCTTCTGCACTTGTTACTGTTCTTTAAATTTATATGTTTAGAATATCTTGCATAAGTAATGAAAGGTAGTTAGCACCTTAAAAGTTTAATTTTATCTGGTTTGGGAAGAAATAAGAAACATTACATATTTCACCGTTATTGGCCACCCAAATAAAGCATGCAGTTGCAAAAATGGTGTGTCTACCCTAATAATCATTTGTGCTTTCATTCCGTAATTGGATATCGAAATAATCTGCATAACAGATCTACCATACTTTTAAAGTAAAAAGTGCCACCTTGTACATATACGTTGATCCACACATAAATTATTTATCCACAGCCATGATTATCCCACATACTAATAGAAAACAATCGAAATAAAAGTCTGTCATGATATTATTTTTGGAGGATTTATCGCAGAAAACACATTGCACACATTTGATCGCATTTTAATAAATATATGGACATTCTTCGGGTCGTTTTATGTGAAAAAGTTTATATGAAGCCTCCTTCATATAAACTCTAAACTTTCCATTTACTTATTTTGAGGTGCACTATTTTACAATCTACATCGAATTTGTGTTTTAAGAAAATGTTGCTTGCCACGAAAATTCGCAAAATAATTTGTATAATTCGTATAGAATTACCCAAACGACTTCGTTTTAGTGTTACATACGGAATTCAATCTTAATGTGGTTAACGGGGATTCCCCTAGAAGCTTTTGACGTTGATTGTGTGCACTTCCCATAAAGATGCGGCGTCTATTAGAATGCGGCGGTTATTGGAATTGCTTCTCCAATTAGAATAAATACGGTATATTAACATAAAGTACTCAATTGAATTATTTATCCTGCCAGTAAGTACCAGTAGATTAAAGTTGCAGTTCAGTGTAACCCTGTTTATGCAAATAAATTAGCTGCGCGTAGATGTTTTTACTGTGTTTAGATTTTTCATTTAAAATTTGTTTATTAAATGGCCTGACAGCAGAAAGTATGGGAAAATCGATTAATTTTTGAAAGAAAAAAGATTTAGAATAACTACAATTTTTGTTGGTGACGTCAAATATTTATCAATATTTCTTTCGTTCTTTTTTTCTATTGACCTCTCCCATAAGTAACAGAATTTTTTTTAATAGTTGGGCAAATGAAGGGCCTTTTTTTTTGGACATTACATTTATTTGACTTTTCGACAATGGCCGTTGTCCTTTTCAAAAATTCCTACAATTTATGTATTTTGTATAAGTTAACGTTGTTGTTTTTTTTACTTTTGGTTATTTATCACATTATTATTCCATTATGAGTTTACCATTAATAAGGGTGACAATGTATATATGTTGCTCGGTATTAAATATTACAAAACGCTTCCTCTGTTTTCTAAGATCTCCACAAATCTCCAAATAATTTGCGAAACCATACCACTTTCTGTATTATTCTCTCTCTCTCAATTATTTCTTTGGTGCAATAGGTTTGAATTCATCGTACATACTAGAAGTAAGATTATAAATTACAATAAACGGTTAAATTAAATTTAATATCAATAATTCATAAAACCTTATTTACATTATCATCCCGCAGAACCGATATTTCAAAATTTCTCTCGCGTCCCATGATTTACGGTTTTTTCTTTTGCGCCAGGACGAGACCAAAATAAACGAACATCGAGGAGGGGTGGAAAATGTAAAGTTTACTTTCCGAATCGGTGATCAAACAATTTTCGCAGCTAACAAGATCAAATGGGGAGAGGAAAGTTCGAAACGCTCCGCTGACGATGGAGCAGCCAGCGGTTCTGGTTCTCGTCGGCAGCCCTTCTAGCCGCATCCCAGTCTGTGTTCCCTAATTGAAGACGGTTTTCGTATTTCGTGTCCGCTCCGTAATCTTTATTAATTAAGTAATGTTTTCATTCTATGCGTGTAAATGCCATGTAATTGCGCCGCTGAGGATTTCTCGTCGTAAATTGTATATGTATCCATTAAGATTTTATGAATACTAAAATAGAGTTTTTTTTAAATAAATTTCCTCGGGAAGATTTGCTTAGGTAGCTGGATGAATGGATGAGTCGGATTATAGTTGTAATTGGATTCGATATCTTACCCAATTATCTAGTTTCTGTTGCTGATCCAATAAGTAGAGTTGCAGGCGTGGTCCTAATCCATTGGGTCCTCCAAAATTTTGTATGATCTGCTTCAATTTGTCGCGTTCCTTTTCATTCAGAAGTGGCTGCATTGTTTTCTCGTACTTCGCCAATGTTTGTTCGAGCGGTGGGACAGGAAGCTTGGGCAGTCTCACCGTCTAGAATCAAAGAAAAAGAAACGCTTTAAAATATTGAATCCTTAGTATACTGGGCGAGCCTTATAAAAAAAAAGCGAAAAATTTGCCAGGATATGAACATACTTATAGAATGTATAAAAGTGCCAAAAAACCGCACCTACTTATTAAGCTCGGGACTGGGTGGCAGATGTGAACAGCAGTTTACTATTTGTAGATGTGCAGTTGGCGAGTTGATATAAAGATCCCAACTGTGATGATTCACAGTAACATTTTCACATAAAATACCAAAACTGATTCATAGAAATTGTATCTTAAAATTACAAATAGGTACTTTGAAAGAATTACATGGAATCGAGAGTGGTATCCCTAAAACACAGTATCGGGAAATGCACACACTACAAATTGATTTAATAAAATTCGGAATGTATGTTTCGGGAGCACGTCGGCTCTCATTGTCAAACAAAATCCCGAATTGCTCTCGAAACACATGTTCCAAATATTATGAAATCAATTTGTGTGTGTGGATTTCCCGATACTGTGTTTTACAAATATCTTAACAAATAGAATTGTGTAAATGTAATTGAATACAAGGTATATATAAGGTAAGTAGACCTACAGAATTTTTCATTTAAATCAGATAGTATTTATTTCACGTTTGTACAGCGATGAATTTTTAAATACGACGTGCAATCACTACAAAAATCGATAATACACTGAAGAGCTAAACGAAAATAAAACACCGCGCGCCTACGTTTAGTCGGGGGTAAGTATCAGCTGCCTTGCAATTCTTATGTAACACACAGGTCCTGCGCTAGCTCACGACATTTACAAAGTATTTCTTCCTCTCGTAAATGTTTATAGATAAACGTCCTATGTATTAAGACTTTTCAATAGTATATCATTAAAGCTACTACATATTATCTTTTCGTTTCCTATATCACTATCGTTCTGTATTGGGTATTCGAAACCTTTTATTGCTGTGACGTGAGCATTCGTGTGTGTGGATGTGGAAGCTATGGGCAAGTAAATATCAAAACTGTGATAGATGTGCTATTTGATTTAACGGGATATTATAATTGCGCTAATAACGACGAACTCATAATTCACATTCAAGAAAATATAGTTCGAAATAATGATTAACAGCAGTTGTTGAGTAATATTTCGTTTAATTACACTGCTCAACAAAATTTCAGATTTATATTGCCCCACGAGGTAAAGTGGGTGAACTTGGTAGTACTTCTTACATTTATTTCATATCTGTTTTCAGAATTTTTCTATCGAGCAGGATTTCAGAGTGACAAAGCAATTAAATTTTGTGAAAGTATATATTATAATATGTGTATAATATGTGTATGTGTATATGTATGAAAAAATGACGTAGAAAGTGATATATTTACTTGGAAAATGTGCTGATGTATGACTTTCCAGCGTCCAGCAATAGTCTGCCAACATAGCAGGGCTCCATTTGCCTTGGTATCTCTTCTCCATGAGTGGAATGTCTTGATGACATTTTTCGCCATGCTCGTTCATGCTCCAAGGGGAAAAAGTCGAAGTGGGAGTCAAGAAAACAAGGGTAAAATGTATTTTTAGACTCATGTTGCAACTCATGACTTTATATGAGGCCAGTAGATTGTTAACAATCTCTACGTAGTTTTCGGCTTTACGATTTCCCAAGAAGCCGTCGCTCCTTACAGGACAACCATGCTGATTTTTCAGTTCCATTTAGCGCCTCGACAAATTTTTCAACTCGAAGTAGCTGTATGATCTGGGGTTCCACAAAAATACATCCCTTTACCTTAGCATCACTAATCTTAGGGAACTTACTCCTCACATGTGCAAACCCACTGTTAGTTTTATCCATACCTTTCATCAACCCAAGCTTAATGTACAAAGATGGCAAATAATTTTTTTGAGGATCAATAAGTGGGGTACCAATGACATTCTTATTTCCTGACGTCAGTGAAGTTCGTTTTGGCCACACTATCTTTTTATAATGATTTTTCCTATCCCGACTGTCCCATTCACAGAGGAAACAAGAATACTTTGTGCAACCGAGTTGCATGCCGAACAAAAGTGAAACAACATTCAAATCGTCACAAGTATTCCATTTAAGGTCGTTATACTTAATTTTTCCAAAAGGAGCTTCATGTCGTTATAAGATTCTTTCAAATCGCTTGCATGAGCCAAAGGAGCAGAGGGGAACTTATTTCCATTGTGGACTAGTACCGTTTTCAAGTTTAATTTGGAAGAGTCAATGAACAAACGCCCCTCATCTATAATATATTCATGACAGAATCTTCGTAGATTCTGCTGAGGATGGCAACTTAGTTGCCGAAATACGTATCCAGGAGTTCTTCACTTTCACACACATCGAGGTGGTAAGGGTATTTTTTATTTCTTACATATCTATGCATGCATATTCCAGGATATTCTGGAATATAAAAACTAAGGATGACGGAAAAATTACACATAATTGGTCCCAGCATGCAAAACTATATAAGAATCAGACACTTATGTGCTTGGGAACATGTTAATCAGTGTAATAAGAGAAAATCGCATACATTGAATAAAAAATACGGTACTTAAGACAGAACCCTCTGGGCGACTGCGGTATAACTGCGGCATATTAGCTTATGAGGTAGTGGGGGCTTCCATTTTCGTGTTGTGGCAAGCTTTAGTATTGTGTGAACTGCAACATAGAATAGACGTATATGCAATGGCTAGTGTGGGAGCTTCTACAAGTTCAGCAGGTAGTCGCAGAGGCAAAAGGAAACGTAAGGAGGATGAGTATACAGGCCTATGAAGATATTTTAACGTGCTTAGATTCCGACCTAGAATCCTTCATTGACAGTGGAAGTGAATATGAGCCAGATCGGAATGAATACGAAAAAAGAGATGAGTAAACCGATGAATCTGTGTATGGTGAAAATGAAAGCCCGGATGAAATGGAACTTGAACAAAATTATGTCACAGCTGATGATGCTTATGAATCTAAAACTCAAAAACACAATGCACTAAAAAAAATTTATCACTAAATTGGAAGCCTACAATAGATGCATTCGAGCCTACAATACAGGCATTCGAAGTTACACATTCTGCTGCACACATAGAATCAATACATGATAAATCAAATGCACTTAGCTACTTTCTTTTGTTAGTAAATTCAGATGCAGCGGGGATTGTCGTACGTGAAACTAATATATTTGCTTCCGCAAATAAAGAGAATACAAAACTAAAATTGAAAGAAATAGTTGAGGACGAATTTTATATATTTTTAGCTGCTATGTTACTTGCAGCACGTTACGGGAATAATAACATGAATGAACGCTGGTCTACAGATTCACTACTTCACACACCAATATTTTCGCAGGTAATGTCCAGAAATCGTTTTCTAGCTATACTTACGCTGCTACATTTTTCAAACAATGCTGGTCAGAAACAAGGTAGGAGTAGTGCAAGGTAAAATGACAATCCTGTTTGTCGAATGTTTTACCCATTCGCAAACCTTGTGATTGACGAGAGTTTTTCAAAGGACGCTTACAGTTTAAACAATACATTAAATCTAAACGCCACCGTTTCGGCATCAAACTTTTTCTGCTATGCGACTGCGAAACGGAATACGTCTTAGATGTCATTGTTTATACTGGTAACACATCAAACTTAGAACAATTTCAAGATCCGCGTTTTTCCGGTTCAGTTGTGGCACATCCTATGAAGCCGTATTTATAGAAAGGCCATTCATTGTACATCGATAATTGGTACACAAGCCCTACTTTATTTTCCTACCTATATGAACATAAAACAAATTCCTGCGGAACGGTTCGTCCTACAAGAAAATGCTTGCCGAATTCAACAGCCAAACTAAACAAAGGCGAGGCTGTGTCTACTGGAGGTTTGCTGGCCATTAAATAGGGAGATCGTCGCGATGTATATATGCTAATCAGTATGCATGATGACAAAATAATCTTGTCGAACCAGATAGACTTTAAAACTAAGAAGCCTGTAAAGAAGCCAGCATGTATTCTGGATTACAATGCAAGTATGGGTGCTCTAGACAGGACAGACATTAGGTTAAGTTCTACAGAATGTGTGAGAAAAACAGTGAAATAGTATAAAAAGCTATTTTTCCATACGGTGGACTTAGCTATGCCCAACGCGCATGCACTGTACCAAACAGAAAACGCAATAAAGGAACCCTTAGCAAATTTCCAGTTAAAAATTATAAGACAACCTATTGAACGGTAAATTAAATTAAACAGAATACTTTTGCTTATTTATCTGTCTAATTTTCGATACAATATAGTACAGCCTGACCAAAATAAAATAAGAAATCCTGAAAGGCTTATAGGCCGACATTTTCCTGCCCTGGTGCGCAATAATAAGGTTTGAAGATGTATAGTTTGTAGCCAAAGCAAGCAAGCAATGTTCAGTTTCTGCATATTTTGGTTTAAACTATACTTCCATGGAGTTTCTGACACCTATTTTTAAACACATTGTATACAATTTACTTTCTATTCTTCCCTATTTTGCGTATATTTTCTTTTATTACATGTTTCCGTTTTTATTTTTTATCGGGTGTCATATCTAAATTAGGAATAAATACAATAAATAAATAATTTCTTTTTTATGGAAAATTTCCAAGTTACTTTATATTGCGTGGGTTTTGCATGGTGCAAGGACACTGTAGAAAAAGAATATACTGGTTATTACTACGAAGTTTATTCAAGCATGCAACGCTGCTATAAATAAAGCTTTCCAGTGCCAGCATTGAGGGAAATCTCATTAATAGGTGGAACATGACCTACATACATAATGTCGAGCGTGGTATAGTTAATTAATGCTGGAAGTTAAATTTTAAGAGGGTCCTCAACGAGTTTGGATTCCAAGGGAGATCTTAAAGCACCTGCACTGGTCCACGGTATTTTATGCCCGTTCAGATGTTTAGTGTATTACCGATTGTTATACATAATATGATTTAATATAATATGATATACGAGGGATGTCCGGTTACATTTGTGAATTACGGACAGACTATGTTATTTATAGAAACTACACTAAGTAAAAGTGTGAACTGTTAGCTACTTTTCAACATAATCGCCGCAAATGTTAAGGCACTTATCCCAGCGAGGTACAGGCTTCTGTAAACCCTCTTCGTAAAAGGTGCGATCCGAATTTGTAAAATACGCCGTACTTCCTCTTGAACTTCGTCATCGTCTTCAAAGCTTTTACCGGACAAATGAGCTTTCAACGGCCCAAACAAACTATAATCAGAAGGATTCTCATCCGTTTTCGTTGTCGATTGTTTTTTTCGCACGCCGTCGGAATCACCGTTTAGAGCTGTCCGTCCACTTTTGAACTGTTTACACCAAACACTAACTGTTGTCGACTCATAACGCCTTCTCCGTAAGTCTTTAGTATTTTTTTATGAATTTCTGTGGGTGCTTCATTATTTGCATGCAAAAAACGAATGACTACTGGCACTTCATTCTTAATTCATATGAATGACTTATCATTCATATGAATTAAAAATAACAGTGGCCCCAAAATTACGCTTGCAGAAAACCGTTCAATATTTCCTTCCATTCAGATTTTAATGCTTTACCCCAATCATTCGTTGCAATCACACTTGTTGATAGATATGACAAATATCTAATCTAGTGTGACGCTTCTAAACCCCATAATTGTGAGATTCTCTGACATCAATTTATGATGTACACAATCAAAGGCTTTAATTAAATCCAGTAATATACACACAGAGGAACGGGTTTCCAGATTTTGGAAAAACATTGTTTTAACCGTGCTTCCTGCAATAATAATAATAATAATTTATTGTGAGCATTTCTACTCGTCTAAAGAATATTCACATACTTAGGCAAAGAAAATAAATTTCTTATAGTAACCCTTTTAATCGGATAAAAGTTGTTTTGGAAAATTTAGCATTATGGATGGAAAATAGAAATAGTGTTCATACCGGCACAGAATAAAAGTTACATTCATTAATAGCCCCTCCCTTATATACGGGTCAGTATGGGAATTTTCTACTTCTATCTGAAAAATAACAGACTAAACTCCATTCGTGTTAAGAAAACATTAGTGGGCGCTGTGATCTGCGGACGTGTCACAGAGGAGCAATAAGGATATATTCGGAAATAGCGGTAAATTCAATTTTATTTCAATAGGAACAGGTGATTAACATAATACCGGAATACCGAAAATCATAAACTATAACGTATAATCTTATTGGTTATTTTTTATGCGGGGATTTAAAAACTACGTGTTCTTTTCTATAGCTATATAATGTGTGCAATTTTAAACAAATTCATGTGTGGTCCAGTAAGATGTACCGTAAGGAGAAATATCATGAAATTCGGGTAAATAACTGTACGAACTTCAAGAGTTGATTTGTAATGAGTGTTCTAATTATAATTATCTGTACACAATAATCAAATGCTCTTGTGAAGTTCGAATTGTTATCGTTCATTCTTAAAATGCATGAAAACGCAAATATTTGACATTCCACTTGTTTTCTTTTTAGCAAATCTGAAATAAGTGCATTTATTAAAAAGTCATTGTTAAAAATCAGATTCCGATGATAGGTCTGATAATGATCCCGTGTTTACAGTAAAAGTCAATTCATCCACTATATCGTCAGCTATGTTATGCAGGTCATACATTTTATTTTCTTCTACAATAGTATGTTTTATGCAATTTGTCCATTCCGCAGCTTTCTTTTAATAAAGTTTTTACTTCTGCTAACTTGAAGGTTTTATTGTTGGCAGCAACATGATGCTTGACTTGTGCCCAAACAAGTTCGATTGAATTTAAATTACAGTGGTATGGCGGTAATCGTAAAACTGTACGACCACTTTTTGTTACCATTTCATCAATCACAAAAGAATGTAGACGATAATACACGCCTACATTTTTTTTGTAAGTTCAAGAAGCTCGGTTTTCAAAAATGAGTTATCGAGAACAATTTCTCTTGAAAGACGCCACTCAATTAGTGCGTCTCTTTTCTATGATACATTGGTAATTTTTGAGCCTTAACGGAGTGGTAGGAAACATTATCCATTACAATAATACAGTTTGGGCTTCAGATCAAGTAGAACTTTTGCCATCCACTCTTGAACACTTTATCGTTCATTTTCTCATGATAGTCTGCTTTCTTTGATTCAAATAACAGGAGACCATTTTCAACAAACCCCTCTTCACTACCGGTATGCAAAACCATCAAACGATTTCCTTTTCCAGATGGTTGCCTTAAACCAGTTGTAGTTCCCTGAATAAATGTTTGCCTTGCATCAACTCGCGTTGTGTCTTTCCAAACTTTTTGTTTTGTGTGGCCTACGTTAATCCATGTTTCATTCAAATAATAAATCTTGTTACCACTGCACGATACTTTCGAATAGCAGTTAGATAACGACGCCTCTATAAAACGATATCTTTGTGTTCTATTAATATAGAGTTTCGACTTTTCCCACTTTAAACCCAATTGCTTTAAAATTTTCCACAATGTTGTTCGCTTGAGTTCAGGTAAAGTGTCATCTTCGTTAACAACCTACAAAATATTTATAAGTTTGTTTCAATGTAAAATAAATATTATATTTGCACTGAAAATTTTTGTACAGGTAGGCAATTCATTTTGCAGAACTCGGTAATGAGTTATCATCTCGGTCCAATACTTCTTCTTCAGTCATATTAAAACACTGAACACCCTAGAATAATTCTCAATAAACACCTTTTTGCACCTTCAATAGTTAGAACATACCTCAAATCATCAAGTACTGCAATAATCAACTTCTGACAATAACTACTTTGGAGACAATATTTAAAATATAATAAAACGAAAAAAGTAAGCAAACAACAATTTGATAGAAAATAGAGAACGAAAGCAGCGGAATCAGAGTGGAATCCAACGGCTGAATTTGACAAATGACATTACCTACAGTAAACACAGAAAACGCCGTTATCAGTGATGTTTCATTTTATCCAACATAAATTCATTGTGCGAAAATTATATCCCTTTCTTGTGCGTAAATCTATCGCGGATTTCAGTCAATAGTAAGCCAAGATATTTTTTCCAACGCTGTTTTCTTAAAATGAATGGACGTTAGGTGTAAACGGCTTTACACCTAGTACACTTTCTATAAATTCGGTTATTGCCCAATTTTATATCAGACTCACCCTGTATATTAACATACCTAAAAAATGTACGTATTTTAACGTTCATAAAATTGCAAATAATATCCGAGACATTCACGCAGCGTCGAACACCCTCGCCTCCTCGATCTACGGGGATAATTCAGTTTCAGAATCATCCATATATTCATGGCCCTATGATATAGGTAGGGGATGCAGTCATGCGAGCGTGGGGCGCTTGCACGGGGGCGAGGTCCCAATTAACATCTCGTGAATCATTCTTACAATACCACACCCAATTAGAATGTTTACTCCCGAACCGTTTGTCGCGTCGCCGCCGGAGCGAATTCCTAGTGTGCTTATTTTGACGTGTATCGGTAATTGGACGATTATTTACATTTCGTTATGAAGAATTTGTGTTTGTGTGTATGATAGATCAGGGTGGATTTAGAAAATGGTATTAAAATCATTGATCTAGTTGAGAAGGATATGGGAAGTTTGAACAATTGAAAGAACAATCAGAAATCAAGGATGGGCTTCCAAAGTTCAATTAAAATCATTGATATTTTTATAGAAAAATCTAAGCGAGGAAGATATTCGAAGTTCATGAAACTACACACACTGGCCTGAAAAGCGGGCACCTATTTTTTAAACACAACTTTGTCTAATAGCGTTGGAAATGCGGGGGTTTTAACAAATATTACACAGCTGTGTGGGCTTAATCAGAAAGATGTGATTACTAGTAAACATGTGGTTACTAGTAATCACTTGTTCCTGATTAAATCAAACGACAATAATTGTAATAACCTTCTTGTGATTGGTTTCCTATTTTAAGAACTAGACGATGTACAACTTTGAATATGTCGTATTTTATGTCATATTGTAATCAAGTGTCTGGCGCGATCATCAAACGCTTAGTCTGTTTTGTTTTTTGTTACAAACGTCAAATTGTTTGTTTTCCACGGAGTTGTTTGCTTGTAAATATTTCAGTTCCTACGGAAACAGTGGCGCCAATTGTTGCACTGCTTGAGGATGGGAGGAGTCAGATTTACTTAGCTAACAGGTGTAGGGTATCTCGAAGCACTGTGCAGCGGGTTCACATGCGATTCTTGAAGACTCGGTTGTACACCCATCGACATGAAACAGGTCCCTAAACAAGGAGTACCGCTCAAGACGACCGTTTCCTTGTCCTAACAAGTTCAAGAAATCTTAATGGAACCGCTATTAGTTTTAGAAATCAGCTGCAAGAGGTACTCAATGTTAATGTGAATGAAAGGATCGTTAAGCGGAGGTTGAAAGAAGCAGGTCTGACTACACGGAGACCGGCTACAGGACCACAGCTTAGCAGACAACATCGAGTTCTCCTTTTTACTCTTACGGGCTCAGATGGACGTGGTAGAGTGACGATCGGGGGAGCATTATGCACTTTGTACTTTTAGTGAAAGGATCAGCTTTCAAGCACGAACCGATTTGTACATTATTCTCAGGGGGTCACTGGTACATTGAGGAGATACTGCAAGATTTTGTTGTCCCATATGCACAATTTATAGGAGACAACTTCCTTCTCATGTATGCCAACGCGAGGCCACATGTCGCTGGAATAGTGAGGGCTGCCTGAATGAAGTTGACATTCCTCAAATGGACTGGCCGGCACGTAAACTCGATCTAAATCCTATCGAGCATAACTGGGATATGCTCGGTAAAAGAGTTTGTAATCATTTCCCTGCTGCTACCACCCTTGAAAAATTTCGGCAGGTTCTTCAGCAAGAATGGGAAAATATTCCACAAACAACATACAACAGGTAATTGAAGGGATGCCTGGAAGAATAATGATTATTATAGAGGTTCGTGGTGGTAACACACCACGTACCTAAACTTATTAAGCGAATCTTTCAAGGCGTATACAAGATTAATATTGATTATTGTAGGTTTATTGTTCTTGTTTATTTTAAGAAAGTTTCCGTAACTTTCATGATATTTCAATAGAAGCTGTTTTTCTTTTTCTAAACGATTCTACACAATTTAGTTACACAGTGGTCTAGTAATTTAATCATCTCAAACCTAATAACTAAATTTACCAGTTGTAAAAAGAGTTATTCATTTTATAAAAAAGTGCCCGTTTTTCGTGCCGGTGTATAAAGGCAATGAAGTTTGAATAAACAAGGAACCAACAATGATGAAATTCAGGATAGGATAAAGAAATGTAGACAAATTATTAGAGGCCCATTCAATTGAGCATTATGTTGGCCGAAAATGACAGCAAGGAAATATTAAATAAATAAACGCATTTGCTGCCATGCCAAATTTATGTGATGTAATATATACCGAGTAATTCTTAATACAGGTTTGGCACCATTAAAAATAACCCTTTGGCAATTCCACATCATCTGGTTGGTTAATAAATGGCTCTAAAGAAGTCTTTGGTATCGTCTAGCATTAATACTGTCTTGAAAGAATGTGGGGCCAATAATCTTTCTAGGCGACATCATCACACACACTCCAATTTTAATTGGATGCAATGTAACTTGAATTATATTGCGAACGGTTTCTCTTGGGGACGTCCTCTAATTTTATGAATTAAAGAACCTAGGCAGTTGGAACCGTGTTTCGTCGGAAAATTATCGCTTTCTACTTGCAGAATTGATATATGGAACTATCTCACGCATTACTACACAATGTTGTCAAAAATTTTCATGCAATTTAAATAGTTATATTAAATCGAAAACGATTTCTGCCAATATCCGGCACGTACGTGCGAATGGAAAGTATATAAATATATTTGAAAATATATAAATATACTTTTGGGATCACATAACACATCTTATTGTGTAGCAACATTCATGCTCACGCACAGACAGCTGTTTCGTGCTACTATATCCTCATCAGTGTACGACGGTGGAATGCCTGGTGCCTGCTCAGTACGCCGTAACGTCAACTTCACGTTAGGATGACTCTTTCTTAAAACTCCAGAGATATCTAACGCCCAGCACCTGTCACCTACGTATATAAACATTAAAATGAAGAATTTACCTATGGTAACCCTATGCGCGTTAGTAAATTATTATAGCAAAATCTGCTTCAACAATGACAAATGAATTTTTTAAACATTACGGAACATTATTAAAAAGGCTACTCTTTTCATTCACGAAAGTTTTGTGCGTCTTCGATTCCTCTCTATTTTGTAGACTTCATTTATGCTGTTTCTTACATTTTCTCTTTTCTATTTACAAAATAGTCTTCTTCATACGGCCATAAATCTTCTAGTTTCCCTTGTCCCGAAGGATGTATTCCATATACTTTCATTTCCTTTAATTACGATTGTATTATAACACCCTCTATTCGTTGATCATGGCTTTGCTGTTTAGAAAAGTAAAATTTTAACTGTTACTGATATGGGTGTATTATTTTCGTAATTTTCTTATATGCATAAAACTTGTTTCACATCAATTTTTATAAAGCAATACCCTGGTAGAACAGGTTTTTATGTTTAACAATCTGACCTCTTATATTGACCTAGAATGTCAAATAAAAAAATAAGCTTTTAAGTAGAGCACCTACTTGGTGCCAAACTCGACTACAACACGTCGAAAATTCAATCGACCAACGTTTGTTCGACCCCACGCTAGGCACAAATATGTATAATCATTAACGGAAACTCGTTCACGACCAGGACTAATAGTTCAGTTTTAATAGATTACAAGTGTACACACGCGACTAGGCTATTGTACGTAATTTCGTGCCCCTCATACTTTCGTATTTTCGCGTACTCCATAGGTTTGGTAGTCGAATGCGTTGGGCCTGTTAAGTCTACGATATACTACGTAGATATTGAACGAGGGAGTTCAAAGAGTGCGTGATTCGCGTGACCGAAACAGTCACGCGAATCACCAAACTTCACCTTCACCGTCCCAGGTCTACGAAAAAGTAATATACAGTGAGCGGCAAGAGTTTGGAATAAAATTTATTATTTTATGTTAGCTGATATTTGAAGAAGTATATCCGGCAAGTTAATTTACTTTTTTTATAAGGGATCAATTGTTGGCAGACATAATTTTTTTCTATCACTACCGGTAAGTTCCTAAATTCATCGATGGATCTTTGTCAATGTTTAACTAATGTAATAAACAGTGACAAAGTATAATAGATGGATCCATCGATGAATTTAAGGACTCGCCAATACTTTAGGCAAGTTATTATTATACAAGCTGGGATCCGCATCTGGAAAAGGTGCCCCAAAAGGTAAGTGGTATGTGAGAAGTCTTGGGGGCTATCCCCAAAACTAATTCATGGGTTGTATGTGGCGGTAATACGCCCAGCCATTACTTATGGGGCACTTATAGTGGCGGAAAGCGCAACAAGCTATGATCACAGCAAAACTCACATCCATACAAAGGATGCGAGCATGGCCTCTGTTTCCCCACAGACGCACAATCCACTCTCAGCCAGTCCAAGCTGATAAAATTTGCTGTTCAAGGATCCATGTCCAGTCAGAATAAGCTCGGGCGAAACCAGGTGGACATCCGATGTCGCAGACCACTGATCTTCGGGACAAATTCAAAAGTTATCATGCCTTTCTCGCTGGCAATCCATCTATCCCGCCAACTGAGCAGCTTTGTGTGTCTAAGCCTTCTGCGCTCATCTCTTATCTGCCTGGCGATGTTTCCATCACAAGTAATCGGTCGGTTGTTGATACCAAGCAAAGTCTTTGTTTCGCCCCGTTTCGACCAATACAAAAGGCATCTCTCCACAGCCTCAAGATCTATTGGTGGCTTATCCGCTAGTACCTACAGCGCGTCATTTGAGATCGTCCTGCAGGCTCGCGTCATACCGAACAACACGAATCTTTGGGCACTAACAAGTCTTCTACAGACTGCCGGTTTGTGCAGTTTACCCGCCCACGCCGGCACTCCATACGTTGCAATGGCAACAAAAGCTCGCTCATAAAAAGGCTTAAAGCAGCCGGTATTAAGCCTCAGTCGTATCGTCCCTCACAGGGAGAAGAAGATGCAGTATCGCATCGTATCCCGCCAGGATAAAGTCTCTTGGTCACTAGCAAGCACCGAGTTATAGATGTCATCTGTTCGTATATTCAGATAACAGATTATAAACCGTCTTCCACGTATCCATTTTCCTCTTAGCAATTGCGTACTTATATAAAGAGGCCAGTCTTTTCATGCGTACTTTAGCCGCCAATACCTCATCATCCTGTAGATGCAATCTCCGCGCAGCCTGAAAATCTTTCTTTGATTCAATATATTTTCGACGGGATGCTGAAGGTTAGCGTTCCACCAGGGAATGCTCCTGGGCAGCCTCCTTTTCTTCTGCAGGGTCAGTAGATATACCCGGGATGTATGCGTGTTGGTTTGGATGAAAGGGGTTTTGGAGTAACGCTACTTTCCTTATACGTCGGGCACATAGCCGTCCCAGTGTTTTCAAAAGAAAACTGGTCATGCTTATGGGACGGATAGATTTGACCATAGTATAGTCTATACGTCCTGGCTTAGGTATGAAAACATTATTTATTTCCCTCCACTTTTCAGGTACATACCTCTAAGCGATACATCCCCTGAAGAGAGGCACCAATGGGTCTAGAAAGGCGTCCATGTCCCCCTGCGGCAGAGCAGCGAAACCCCATCCGGCCGTGGGTTCGCATCCTCTGTTAAGTATATCAAGTTTGGTAGTTGAGATAAACTCATTTAGTAGTCTACCTCTATCGTTTATGTCATGGCTGCCCCATGCCACGTGGTGAGCATTGACGTCCCAATCTATGACTGGATATTTGTTTTCCCTATAACAATAACCGGTCAACTTCAGCAACAATTGAGACGGAACCGCAGGTAAGCTGATGCAAAAGCTACCGCTGTTTGGCCTCATAGTGCATCAAATGCAATTTGCACGATGTAATGTAACTACCGCAGTAGTTCGGCATGGGATGGGCCTTAAACCGCTTTGGGACATATATACATGTCCTTAGGTTTTCTTGGGTACCGGAAAATACGGTACCTTTAGTATTGTACAGGCCAAGGATCCTGGATTTCAGGAACCATGGTTCTTGGGTTAGGGCTATTTCCTGCTGTCCATCCAGGCGCCTGCGTGTAGTGGCAGTGGCGGCCAGAGAGTGTTGCAGGTCGATTTGAATGATAGAGATAGCAGGGGCTGTCCTCCGATACCTCACTAAGGTAGCACTAGGAGAGGTAGGCACAGCCGCGATCTTAGTAGCCTTTGCTCCCCGTTTTCGTTCGACTGTCCGGGTCCTCTTCGATTTGCCGTAGCTGCGGTGGCTGCAGCTTCGGTTGTTGTTCGGAAGCTTCAGCGGAGGTCACCATCTGATGGCCCATTCCAGGGGTAGAACATCCGAGGAATGAGGATGGAGCAGCACTTGGAGAGCTAGACTTGGCCGCAGTGTGAGTTGCAGTCCCAGCCTTCGGCTTTCTTTTCCGCACGGCGCCGGGAGATAGTTTCCGTCGAGAGCTCTTTGGCTCCGCGGATTGATCCTCCAGGCGCCGTTGAGTTCGCCGCAGCTGCGACTGTGGTTTGGGGATCATTCGAGGACGCACACCCTTCAAAAGACGCACAAAGAATACGTTTCTCCATCCTGGTGGAGTTCAAATTCGTCCTTCTGGCTCCTCAACCGCCACGGAGCCTAATAAAAGGGGCCGTCCATGAAGGAACGTCAGGGCTACCAGCGGATATAGCTCCCCAAGGTAGGTCAGGGCGATAGAGGACGTCCATCACGCCAGGCAGCACCCGTGCAAGATGTGTCAGCCCGGCGGGACCCCTACCCGAGAAACTCACCCTGCTGCTGGTCTGACCCAATAACACAGCCGATTGATCAGTTAGGGTTAGTCCCTCACCTACCGTCTACCCGAAAAGCACTCCCCGAGGGCAGCTCAACTGAATGGATTCTCTCATCTACCGACACTAGTCGCGAGATTATTACAGACCGTTGAGTCGCTGCTATCCAAACGAAGAGCTTTTTTATTGAGGCTTAGTCCGCTTGACCCTATAAAGGCCCCCGTACGACTCAAAACTTAACCGCAGGCAACGGGTTCAGCACATGGTATAACAGTTGCTACCTTATGGGCAGCAACCCGCGTCGGTTACCTCTGTGCAGGTGATTCCTTACTTAGCTTACTATTTTCATCTGATACACGACACCCTGTTTTCTACCCTCTAAATATGAAGACATACGATCAAGCGACACTCCACCAAACCTTTTCCCATCCTTTTAAGTAAAATTTCATGAGAAATACTGTCAAAAGCTTTACTTAGATTCATGAAAATGCAAGAAGCTATAAGATATTTGTTATTAATGGCATTGATAATTTCGTACAAGAATTGAATCGTGTGCTCTTGTTGTCGAACTGGTTCTAAAATATTCATCTTGATAATTGTTTAAAATTCTTTCTTGTACTGTAAATTTAATTATTCTTCTAAATACATTTGATTTCAATTGAATTGCAGTTATTGAAATGTTTGATCTTATAGCTATGGGTCGATAGTTAATAAAGTTTGATCTTTCTCCCTTTTTATATAATGATTATATCATAGTCTGTATTAATTCAGGATATACATTTGAATAATGATGGGGCATGGTGAATAGTATGGATCTAATAATGAAGTAGTAATTCTTTTTAATGAAACATATCTTAGTAATCCCATATCTAGGTCATGTGTAAGCAAAATTCTACAAGAATTCGAAGAACATGGGAGAGATACTTATCGCGGCACACGTTATTCGGTGGGAAATAGAAGAACAGGTTCTTTTAGATGTTGTAGATAATCATCAACACATGAGTCGTGAAATTTCGAACAACCATGGTATTAACCTGCGAACTGTATTGAGCCTTTTCGAAAACGAAAAAAGACCGCAATTAAAACGTCATTCGACTGAAGAAGCTTAACGAGGATGACTGCAATCGTGAAATTCAGTTTTGTGAGGCGATGATTGTTGAATTTACATTTCCTGGATTTTTTTACTTGGTTTGTGAAGTATCTAATTGAATTTAATTATATTTGAAGGGGTAGAGAAAATATGCGTGCTCGACTTGAGAGTTTTTTTACGTCTCTCTGTTATTCTTATTACAAGAAAGTATTGTTTGCTAGGAACACTCGATTCCAAGAAGTACCAAAAATAATAGGTACATTGATCGTGCCGACATCGGAAACAGCAAACACGTCGAACAATAGGCCTAATATACCGTATGCCAGCACGATCCATGGACAACACCAAAAAGCATAATATACAGTATGCTGGTGAGATGCAGTACAAAGGACACTACTATTAGCGAATGTGTCGCTAACAATGATTGAACTTGCTAACAATTTAAGCTAATGAAACCTATACAGTAATAATTTATAATGTAGTTATCAATGTTTTTGTTAGTTTTTAAAAGCAATTTCAACACTGTAACTGGAGGTCTCTTACACAATCAACCAATCCCTATTACCTATTAATTAATCCCAAACATGTTTACCGGTCGAAAATAATGTATGTAGAAGTGTTCGTATACTGATCTTCTTTCTTGCCTGCTTAATAAAACTCATTCACACAAACAATTTTTGTCTTAGAATATTTTGTATACCTCTTGCCCTTAGCGAGTTATGCGCATATGCAGAATCGAAAAATTTCCATTTTCAAAAATTCATTTCACCCACTCAGAGTGTTCTTAAGGAGAAAGGAAAATTGCGTAGTACGTACCTACATATATATGATCTGCATATTCCCAAAGTTTCATATTTTTTTGAATTTCCTGGTTCGGGATCTCCCTCACAGAAATGAGTAAAATTGTTTTCCAGTGGCAAAAATTAGTCGATGGAAGATCTCAAAAGACGATAGAAGAAAAAATAATTTGTGCCAACGGTTTCTAAAAACAAAAATTGACGTGTGCGAACATTTTCTTCATAATGAAATATTGAATTTTATTCCAGAATTTTGTCGCTTACTGTATAGTTTATATTTGTTTAAATAATAAAGTAGGCTCAGAATAAAAAAAAGCTAAGCAAAATATAAGCGTCCGTGCGTGTCATTTCAGGAACGTTAATGTAGCAATGCGAAAGTTTTTGTGTTAATTGCCTAACGGTCTTTGTTGTAGTGTGCGTCTTATGATTCATTACACGATAATTATGATGAAACTATTTCATTGTCATTGGTTCCAAGATGCAATAACACGAACTTCAAACATAATTTGACTTTCTAATGCAGGGTTCAGAATGTATGTTAAAATGATCCTCTCTACATCGTTGAAGATTGCAAAATCTTCAAATCCTTTGAACACATGATTCGAAATAAATGACTTCTTGTGTGAAATTATATTCTTTTTGGACACAAAACCATAATGGTTTGGAATTTGCATATTTTCACCCAATTGAATTTTGAGAAAAATTATTCTGTCTAAATTGAACGATCAAAATTTTAGCAACGCCTGGGAGCTGGTATAAATTGATTATGGCAATGGTAAAGATAAAAAAGAATATTTCTTTAAACGTGGAGTTATAATCTTAAATAAGTAAGTCGATCAGGAGTTTGTATCATTTTCTTTCTCATTATAATTATGTGCCTGTATAAGTACATTTTTCTTGTGTAATACAGAGGCGTTTTAATATCTAAAACATGTCAAAAGAGAAACATATAAGCATGCAATACACATTCACACCTTACCTGTACTTTCTTTAATGGTAAAATCTGCAGTATTTTCATTTTTAATATGTGGGTATATTCAATGTTTATAATCGAAATATCTTTTATAAAGTAAATCTATAGCATAAACCACTGCATTAATTTATTATTTTTAAAAATACATGAGATTATTTACGACAACATAATGGTTAGGTCATTCAGTACGTCCGTGCTCCAACTTTACCCCAGTTGTTATCGATCGCACGAGCACGTCAGTTCTGGACTTATTCAACGGACATGCTACCCGCTGGAAATCCAGGATTTTTCCAGAGCTTTCCCGGCCGGATGATTGTTTAATTTAAAATGTAAGGTAGAATTTATTTGTCAATGTATTTGTCGTTGTTAGCACAACGCTTTGTTTGTTAATTTATGTTAGGGAATGTGAGCGGTAATCGACCGGTTTAGTTCCGCTTGTCACCGTTCGAGCGCTACGACTGAGTCGTCTTTACACCGTTGTGTTTGCGTGTGACGATATTGCGAAGTGGAGTGGCGAGAATGGTAGATAATATTCTGTTATTAATTAAATATGACGTGCGGAATGATCAATTGAAATGGTTAATTTTATATTTCCTAAAAACAACATGGAAATATATGTATAGGTAAACAAGATTTGATTTTCCCACAATTAGATATATATCCGCTTTAGTAATATGGTAAAATGACAGGTGAATATTGTAAAGCATGCATAGCAAATAAATGAAAAATCACTTTATCTTTAATTACTCATTTTATTCTGGGCAAATTACGAATACGTACAATCATAATCTCACAAAATCTATGGAATATATAAATAATTAGTAAAAAATAAAAAATACCCTTACCACCTCGATGAGTGAAGAACTCCTGGATACGTATTTCGGCAACTAAGTTG
>JARFOC010000849.1:2046-64131 GCA_031763485.1 Osmoderma eremita | reverse complement strand
AGTGAGTTCGAAACAGCTGTCTGTACGTAAGGACTACCTGAAGCTAATACAATCAGACGTGTTGTGTGATCTCAAAGATAGTATATTTATATATTTTTAAATATATTTTTATATACTTAATTTTATGTACAACTTACTTAATCATTTATACATAATTGAATAATGAAAACATAGCTTACTCACTATCGCAATAAAATGTAGTATTGGCAGCGAATGTAGAGCAGGTAAACCTGGTGATTAATTCTGACATAAAATTTTTCTTAAGCCAAGTTTCTATCTTGCTGTTTGTTACTGGAACAGATAAATTTAGAACGATTGCCAGATGAAATTATATTAAGCAGTGGCATTGTAATAAAGCCTGGAGTGCTATTCTGCACTATTTAGCGATTGTTCTTGTATATTTCCTTGTATATTTAGCTATTCTACATGACGTATAGTGATATCGTTAAGTGGTGAGGATAGGGCCCCTGATCTTACTGGGGCTCAGTCGTGGCGCCCTCTCTTAACTTATTTGCCAAGTTAATAAAGAAATCTATAAAACCAAACAATAATTTTTACATTAAAATATCTATATTAACAAACAGTTTAAAGTTGATGCTTTTGATTCAAGGCAAGGATATTGGATAATGAAGTGATTCTTAGCATAGAGAAACTGGAATGTCTAATTTAACGCCAGTTGTTTCGGAGCTAACAAATGTCAAGTTTGAATAATTTCTGTAATTTCTCTAAGAATTTATTTTTATCCTATTAATATACATACATAAACGGTTTTTCCGCAAACAACTTAAGAACACCAAAGGTAATATTTTTATTAAGCTCCAAGTTTAAATATTTCTATTACCAGTTGAATAAGTTATCGGGATATGCTTTAGGGCTATGTAAGCCATAAATTAGCATATTCCCTATTCGCGGGGATTTAATACACATGCGCGACGGTGGACCATGTTGTCAGGTTTCGTTTAATACTTGTGGACCCATTTCGCGGAATTAATTTGAATTTAAAAACTCGTCTTTTTTATAGTAAACGCAACCTCGTATTCTTATATTCACAATGAATTAATAATAAACTGTTCGTTACCTTATTACGTGTAATACATTTTATATTTTACACAAGATTATTTGAATTTTTATAAATGTGTAATATTATACTTTTTTTGTTACATTATACGGTTAGGATAAACTTAGAAAAAGATTAAAGAACTGTCTTCATATAATAGTGTAATAAAAAAAAACACTTGAAGTTCCTCGTTGTAAACTAGTTTTAGCAACTGGTTCACGATAGACACTTATTCTGAATAATAATATTCCATTAAATAATTGCTTTATTTCCTGTATTTTCTTCGAAGGGAAACAAAACATTTATTACTTAACACATTGCTATTTTTCATTCAAACGTACAAAATTGACTGTAGTATAACTTATATAATTCAATTTAGGCCATTTACGAGGACCAGTAAATAATATACATTTGACAAGGTTATCTATTTTTGAGCATCTTCTACACATGTGTCAGAATGCATGCAAAATTGAAGCACTAAAACGCAGTTACCATTGAAATTTTGATCTATTAACGTAATTATAATAATTAGTTTAATTCAAAATTCTCAATTTTGGTTGTAATTTATTAACTTGATTTGGTTCTAAACTATTATTTAGGTTTTGATAAAAGTTATATAGTTTATCTACTTCTAAAGAACCCGTACATTAATAATGCTCAGATAATGAATTAAATGTTTATATTTCATTTGCATTGTATACATACATGAATGATCGATTCTTTGATAAAGAGATTGCAATTTATGCCTAAGTTATTTAGTTTGGAAGCAAACATTTTTCCCTGTTTTCTCTTGTGTAAATGCTGTTAGGCATTCTGCATTCTAAAATAAGAAAACATTTTTTCTTATTACAGTTTTAACATGCTTTTATTACCCGCCTCCGTATCAATTCACTTATTCATCTTTTCCTTTTATATTTCAAACAATGTACCTATTACCTGTAAGCGTTTTTATGCAAACATTATAAAAGAGGAATTAGAGGAAAAAGAGGATAATATGTAAAGGTGCAGAGTGTAGGCCATAAATAAGTGGGCGAAAAAACAAGTCCGGACACTTATCACTTTCATCATTTCTAGTTTTTTTAATATTCAACCTAACATAAAACCAACGCCAACGCAAAAAACAACAAAACCTAAAACAGTTTTTGACATTGGAGCCCCAAAAGTAAAACCAAACCTTTTTAAATAAACATTTAAAAACTACTATAAATATGTGTTACGATATCGATGCTGAAAACTGAAAAAATTGAAAAAAAATTATGTTAAGTTAAAATGTTTGTTAAGGAGTTTAGCATAAATGTTTTGTACAATTTACATATGCCCCTGGATATAGTTCGTTGCAACAGCATCTGTCACACCTACTTTTTAGCTTTATCTCCGCTAATTACAAGAGAACTGAAAAAATTGGTATTAGTGGTTTTTACTTAATTTGAGCTACTAAAAACGTAAACGTTTTTAAAGTGTTTTCAAAAATTTCCCCATAGCCTCAAAATAAAATTCTAACCAACTTTTTAAAATGCCTTTTTTGGATATCATGTCATCTAACCTCAATTTTTGACGTTTCATAGCATATTTTTTAAATTTGCCGCAATGCCAGTGGAAGAGGAATTAGCGGAAAAGGAGAATAATATGTAAAGGTGCAGAGTGTAGGCCACAAATAAATTCTAACCAACTTTTTACAATGACTTTTTCGGATATCATGTCATCTAGCCACACTTTTCGACGTTTCAGAACATGTTTCTTAAATTTCCCGCCATGCCAGTGCTTACGTGACACGTGCCAAAATAAATTCTGGGGTTATTAGGTATGCTGAATTTATCTCACAAAAGTTTCAAAAAAATCTTAATAATAAATAATAAAGAAAATCACATATGTAAAAATTACATTAACAAATATTTAATTATATGTCGAACGGCATATCTATCCTCATCTGTCAATTAATACGACATAACAATCAATAAATAGGAGGATAAATCAACACTGCTGCCCTCTTACGGCGAGGAGAGGCAGTAACAAGCCATACACTCACACACGCACAATACACATTTACACAAACCTAATGCAGAGTTATACAATACGCCTCAAAGCTGCAGTGTTAAGTCTATGCGTTAGGATACAAACAAACAAAACAAACTAGAACCTAT
The DNA here is from genome assembly GCA_031763485.1 of Osmoderma eremita. Lineage (NCBI taxonomy): Eukaryota > Metazoa > Arthropoda > Insecta > Coleoptera > Scarabaeidae > Osmoderma > Osmoderma eremita. Next base: position 60,933 of record JARFOC010000849.1, on the reverse strand, counting down.
GTTGGAATAATTCCACAATATAGTGATGCTTGCATCGGTAATGTCATTTTCGCATTATTTACTTCTGAATTAATTCTCAATGACATTGTTCAAACTGGTACATGAACGTATTAACTCCAGGCAAATATGTATATCGCATATTTATAGGCGCACATACATATATTCTGCATAACCTTTATAACGAGTATACAGTGAGGTAAAATATTCAGTTCGTAAAATTGAAGAAATTTTATTTTCGCAAAAGCCCTGGAACATGTATAGTAATTTTATACAATGGGCACATTTAAGTACTAGATGCTACTTCGCACGGCAATATTTCTTGAATTTATGAAATTTGAAATTGAAATATGAAATTTATGATGCCGAAAAATGTTCGAGTTTAGTTTTATTGCATACTTTGCCACCTCACTGTATAACGAATGCATGAGAGAAGCTTTGGAGATAACGCGTTTTCTATTACCATCTGTTCTCTTTTACCTAAATAATATTTTAATTCTCCCCTTTTAATACATAAAAAAATCTCTTTGTCAGAAATAGGCGCAATACTATTTTTAACGTCATTTTTATTCTTGTGTTCGTTAGTGTATAGCGTAAACAAAATTATTTTACAAGAGAACCTCACATTTGTACGATAATAATCACGTGATACACATGTAGTAGTAGTATTTTTAATGACTCACACCACGTACGTTGGCGAGAATCACGCATGAAAAGATATAGACAGCCAAAGGCGATGAATGCTGCTTCACCTCAGCCGTACTGTTATTGTGAAGGTACACCCTTAGGCGTTCATTTTGAATCTCGTACGTGTAAATATGTGCACTATGGTTGTATTAACGGGAGTTTTTGCGAGGCTGTTATTAATTTATTGAAACTACAATGGGCTAAAACAAGAGCTTTCGAAATATTAGGAAAAAACTCGTGGTGTATAGCCGGCGCCTCCACCATTATTTAACATGTCATATTTTTGCTAGTAATGAAGGTAAAACTAGTACGCTGAAAGTGATAATATTATGCTTTATGGTGCCTACAAAAATTCCAGCTGTTCAAATAAAATATACAGGGTGAGTTTGATATTAGAAGCGAAAAATTGTCAGGTAATGTAAATGTTAGGGAAAGGATAATTAATACTCTCCCTGTATTATGTAGATTAGACTGTTTAGCTTGATGGAGGTATTCAAAATATTTTACAAGCGGAGCATTTTATAATAGAAATGTCTTTTAAAGCAAATTAGTGTGAAGGGGGAATGTAAACTTCTTTATCCAAATTTTGTTCGGAGATCGATTTCAAGGATATTTAAATTTTTTAAATTCTTGATGCCCGTAGAAATCTATGAAAACTTTTTTGAAACTCAATTTAATCTGATAAACATCTGCAAAATTAAACACTAAATTCCTATTTTTATAAGTGGAAATCTGTATAAAATTATAGATTTCCATTTAAAACTAATTAGTCAAGTGATCTTGAGGGCAACTTTTACAAAATGTGCATAACATAATCTCCGCTTGACTAAATTAGAATTAGTTTTAGAAACATTCTTTTCTAAAATGCTTCGTTTGCGAGATATTTAGATCGTCAATATAAAGGATCCACAAGACTTATTTATATTTACATAAGAATCTCGCTCTCATACATATATATGCGACTAATTTGTCGAAAGGCAACTACCAAAAAGCTTCCTCAGCTCTTGTATTGTTTCGTCCCACACATACTCAAACACAGAAGCAGACGCTTGGAAAGTAAGGACCCTTGATATAACACATTTCGATCCATTAATTATTGCATTGCGTTTGGATTTGTCTTGGATGTTTTCTGGGTTAATAAAACAATGATGTTTGTTTGCAGAGGTATTATGTCAGATACCCGTATACTTATTCGTATACGCCTTCTTACTACTATACTATCTATCGACCATACTATCCTACTTATTATACCAACGTAAGTATATCTTCAGTATTGCAGCGATAAAGGGCAAAATATAATGAACTGACGTTTGCTCACATTTCTAGAAAACCAGTTAGTTAATTGATTATATTTTTGTTTCTTTTTCTCTGTAATATCTAATTGCTGTGGAGTTAAGTGTAAATGTGTATATATCTACATCTGTTTTGTTAAGGAAACACGTATTTTTAAAGCTATAGATCATTTCTTAATAGTTGAACGACAGTTATACGAATAAAAAAAAAGAGGAAACAGCCTTGATTAAAATATACAGCATGTATTTAGTTAATCAAGACATTTCTTAGAAACAATTCTCACACGATACATACTTACTATGTACTTACTTAAACAATGTAATAATATAATAGTTTTTAACCAGGTAAGTCTGTAGTACCAGAATATTAAGACTCATTATTCATATTTGCTGTTAATATAAAACAAACTCTTGTACTAAGAAATGATCTCGATTGTATCAGGATAATGAGAATTTTTATTTACAGCTGGCGCCTTATTTTTCTTTTCAATATGTAATATAGGTGGTATAGCTATAAGTTTCTGCGATTTTTTTCAGCGATATTTGATAAGACGTCCGTATTATTACAGTTCTCTTGATTATCCGTATTATTCTTATTACTACGATTATCCTCTATATCGTACTAGATATTCATCATCGTACGCACTTGTAAGTATATTTGTGAATGTTGAATGTTAATTTATGGTTACTAAAAGAATTTTTTCAAAATATTTTTGAGCGAAAACCGCTATATTTTTTCCCGTTTTTGAAATTTAATACTAATTTATTGTTTAATATATTAAAATAAATCAGCAACAACGACTTAATGTTTTACTTGCAGTGATATTTCGAATTATTTATTATTTACTAAAAGTATGCCTTTGTTGTGGTAATATTTAGAAATGTAAAATGGTATCTTTTTATTTGTTTAAATACAAAGGAGGCTCTGGTTACGTGTACATATTTAAACGTTAAACAAATTGTCAAATATTTAGTTTTGCGTATAAAACAAAAATTGTAACGTGAAATTTCGTAATTAATGTGGCAAGCCCAAAAATTATTATTACCTCAATATTTTACATGCCAGAAGAAGCGTTTTTGGACTAGGAATCGATGCGGAAAGCTGAATTACGATATCGCTAACCATTCTGGAGATTTGGTCCGAAATCTTTAATTTTTGCTATTCTTTAATCAAAATTAAGGGATAAAATGCTAACCGCTACCCCATTTGTCTTCAAATATTGCTCAAAATGTTCATCTTGTCACGTTGAGCATTTTGAGATCATTCTACAACACCATCCGTTTCAAATTTATAAAAAATGCCATTTTATTATTTTTTGCGTAGAGATCAAGGGATAGAACACCAACATACTATTCTTAATCAAGCCTTGCCATCCTCAATATTTTGAGGTCAGTAATTTTATCCATTTTTAATTATTATTATATTATACGAAACATTTTGCGTTTACATCACTTTTTTATTATGTACATTATGTAATTTATGAACAAACACCAAAGGCAAAAAGGCAAATGAGGTGTTCAAAGTGTAGCAGTTCTATGGCATTCCCGTTGAAATGACCCATGTTCGTTCAGACCTTCCTGCATATTTTGAGCCATACTGTATCTTCTTAAAGTTTGTGACACATGCATGAGAAGACCCTGTATACAGTATGTCCAGGATAAAATTGCTTATCGTGAATATCTTGAAAACGAACAATTACCTAAGATGTCAGTTAAATGGAACAAATGTGCAATTTGGCGCTTATTATTTATGACATCGTGAAAATCCAGAACCGGCGTATAATTGCATACTCCAAACAAAAATATAAAGGAAAAATTCCAGTAAACAGTCTCAACCCAATACATCAATATACTTTTCAAAACTTGCAACTCTTACTGTAGTACAAACATGAATATCCTGATAATAACTATACGGTGTTTTCAAAAAAAGATGCAATCCACGTGACTTCTTTTAAGTATGCAACCAATATTATAAATTGGTAACGGTAAGCATTAAAATCCCTATTTGATATCTTTAAATTTGTTTTTTAAGGAATACATAATAAAATATGACAATTTGTTACAATTAATAATTATCAGTATATGTATATAGAAATGTCACAACCGTGATGAAGCTGCGGTAGATATTAACGAGTAGAAAGGATATCTTAAAAAACAAATACTGTATATTTAATTCAGCTGAAATTATATGTCCAAATAGGGTACCAAGCTGAAACAATGTTGTTTTTGCTGATTTATTAGATTTTCAAGAAACACGTTTGTAGAATTTTATGTATATATTTTCAGCGCAGTTACTTAAACTCGTTATATCCATCATATTATAACTATTACTTTTCTAATTACTTCTATCCTTTCTACAATCCAAAATATTGGAACTTGTACTCTGTAAGTATCGTATACTTCAAAATATTCATAAGGTTATCTGTGAAGCTACTAAAAATACTATTCTTTTTTGCAATTTTCAATGATACTCTGATAACATTCACTCATGTACTTACAATTTTGTACGTCTACTCTTCGTTTTGGTATTTTTCATTATATGCATATCAATTACTTCCATTTCTAGAAAATACCAGAATGAAATGTGTTCGTACTGTTTCATATTCGAATCTAACGTACCATAACAATAAGGTTGCCTGCTGTTCTATATTTCATAACACACGCAAGAGTACAGAAGAAAGTTAAATTTTATAAAGAAAATATATGTTTCCTTAAACGAAAAATTATTAGCCTACAAAACTATGAAAATTTAAATGGGGCCTTTGTGGTTTGAACAGTATTTGTTTGCAGAATATAGGGTACACACGTAACCCTGATACGGGTGTTAATTACTTTACTGTTGCTCGACCATCAATACCCTATGTAGAACCTCCGACACCACGATTTGCTAGAGTGAGTATGCGAGGCTATATCTAAAGAAGGAATGAACGCAGTAACAAAATCAGTTTCAAATCATTAGCATAGGGCAATACCTATACCAAGATTATTTGTTAATGTGTGCTATGAGAAATTGGCATTTAATTTTATTTATCATAATTACAGCATTTCAAAATCTTGAAATTAAAAAAAATCTATATTAATTATATACAGTGGGTTAAGGGGTACTATTGTCAAGTCTATGTATCTACATCGGCAATGTTCGTGGAGTGAAAGGAAACTCAAGCGGCTCAGGGTTGCTTTATTGCAGTTTCACGTAATATGTCGCAATGATAGGAATTTATTTATTATAACGTTATAATTCACTTAGTTATAATTATTTTTATTTAATTATCCGGAATAATTTTTCATTGCAGTTATTTCATTTTACAGCATAGATATTTTTCATATAAAATTAAATTTATTTTATAATTTTATTTCTAACAGGAACGGGTTTTATTTTATTTTAACATTTTAATACACTAATCTGAAACTACATTCTGCCTAAGATCATAGATAAATACTTTATAAGCCATTGAAATAGTTACTAGTTGCTCGAATGTTATTCTACACACTATGCTATAGCACGCAGACTTGTTCAAGTTTAATTGACAGTAGCAGCCTTTAACGCACTGTATACTAGTATTAATAAAGAGAAGCTTGGTATACCTAGGCGTATTTCCGAACATAAGTAGTTAAACTACAGGGCTTCTAGCGCAATTTCCCCATAAGAAATACATGGGGCATCTTCGATTTCACGATCTGTTCTGCCCCAACAGATAACCGTTCTATTGCAACGGGTGGCTGTTTCAATAGATCGGCCAGCAACGGGTATCCGTGCAATTGAACGGCCACCCATGGCAATTGAACGGCTATCTGTTGTGGCGGAAACGGCTGGCCGATATATTGGAACAGCCATCCGTTGCAATAGAACGGTTATCTGTTGGGGTAGAACGGATCATTAAATCCAAGATGGCGGAAAAAATATTTTTTTTGGCCCCATGTATTTCTTATGGGAAAATTGCGCTAGAAGCCCTGTAGTTTAACTACTAACATATTTTATCAAACGCTGTTTCAACACTGAAGAGTTATATTTTATATGTTTCTCTTCTTTGATTTGCCATAAATAGCTGAAGCGTGCTTTCGTTAATAGTAAGGTATTTGTTGTTTACAACATTCCTTTGCATGTTCACGGTAAAATCATAAAGCGAAAACAACATTTTCTGTACTCTTTTACCTTTTTAGTTAGGCATACATATGTACATATTTTTAATTTGCCAAGCTTTTCTCGCTTAATGCATTCACGGAAAAGGGTAACATTCATCTTTTCATACGCACATTTACAAATAATCTTTGTCATACGCTTTCTATAAAGAGATTTTTTAAACGGAGTATGTAAAACGAATTTTGATTTTTGTAAGTATATCATTTTTACATTTCCACAGTGCTATTTTTCATAGCAGTTTTTGATTTTTGGCATTCTACCTGCTTAATATAAATACGCATATCTATCTGCGCTTCCGACAGCTCACGCTTTCAGCATACTGCTCATTAATATGCAGCAAATTTATAATTTTGATGATTGCGTCTCTAAAAGTTACCGAATTAGGTAATAATAATATATGGGTAAAGTTGTTTGGCAAAGCTTAGATGTTATTTGTTATTGATTCGGTTTCTTAAAGATATGCTTCAATCAAATGTTTATAGTGGGACTGCTTTTATATGTAAGAAATATTTCAAGGTAAAATGAGATTAAATGGGGAAACCAGATTTATAAAACTTGAAATATTGCTACTATATAACTTCATATTAAAGTAGTTCGTAAATTATTGCGCAATTTATACAAAGGAAACATTATCACAATCAAAACTGAAATATAAGCTATGAATTGTCTTGCAATAATTTTCTTGATAAGAACCAGGTTTTTGCACCGCGTATAATGTTATCCCATCTTTGATTATAGCTCTATTTTTCATTTTCGAAAAAAAAAAAATTTAATAAAATTTTTACACAAAAATTTTATAGATTTTAATGTCGGATAAATATTTTCGACTATACAAACTGTTTCGAACATAGGTGAAAGCAGACATTAATTGGTAATTTTAAATATATTGCATTATTTCATTGCTGAACTATAGGATAAAATATAGAATATAGAAAATCAATAAAATCAAGTACGGACATTTATATTATATTTTCTATATTTAGTTTGTTTTTTGATAAAAATAGCTCCGACGCAAACCTTCAAGGAAAGCTCGAATTTGCATTTGTTTTAGAGAAACACTTGAGTATTTAAGAATCAATTTTCTTTTTCATAAAATCGTTGAAACACTTCAGTTGTTGATCGAAGGGGACCTATTTCTGAGAGCAGATGATCTTCATATATTTAGTCTTATAGCCCCGGTGGTGCCAACCCCAAGATTATTAGATTACTCTAGGGGTTGGGTAAAATTTTACGTAATTTGCAATATATTTCACGTGTTTATTTGTAAATGTCAATATCCCAGCATTTATCAACAATACCTGGGGAGTAGTTTCAGCAAAATGTTGGTTTAAGTATTTTTTAAACGTATATATGTAAAAACTGCTTGCGTAGGATATCTTGGACAAAAGACGGAAGTAATGTTGATGTTTTAAATTTTATAAAAAATCATTTTTTGGAAGTGTACAATGAAAAGGTAAGGTTTACAATAAGTTCTTCTGTATACATACGAATTTCAATGAATAAGGGACATGGAAAAATCCAAACGCCAGAGTTTAATTTAAATTTAGGAGTTTGACTTTGAAGAGTTTAATAAAAGATTCAGGGTATTCAAATATACCCACTCCCATTGCCTTTATTTATTTTACTTTATATGAAAAAAGGTATTCGTGTAGTAAAAGGATCACCATATTGAAATTCCATTCTAAAACCCAATATAGTTGGCAAAAGGGATATCTGTTGTAGGAATACACCATCTTATTTATTTTTTGCTAATAAGAATATTTAAAAATGTTAGTGATCCCAACTTTTTCCGCCTAAGATAAATTAAAAATTTTCTTGATGTTTCAAGCAATATATTTTTGTACACGATTGTGGTAACGGTTTCCTTTTTGGTATTAGATATTGTACATAATTAATTAATTAAGAGCCCCTATATCAGTTGTTCCATGTATTATTATTTATTTAATACATGTAATGGGTGTTGGGAAGCTCTTCCTGCCAGAACCTCGAATGGGATTAACAAGTATGCTTTTAGACTTTCGATGACGAAACGAGAGTTATTCGTGCACAAACGGCGTCTCTTTTAAAAAGGATCCACAGTCCCGTCCCTCGCACACCGAGAGCTCTTCCACTGCCATACCTTAGCAGGTAAGGTTTCTATTTTTAATTTAATAGTTTCAACTGTTTATTCTTTTTTTCGCAAATTATTAAATTATATATTTTTCGGTGATTAAGTCTCCTATTTGTTTGGCATGTTGTTTCTCTTTAATGTTAATGTTATACGGCGCTATTTTTTGTAATGAACACGATAATTCACCGAACAAAGTTTTGAATCCATAGATATGTTTGTAATTATGAGTAATATGGCATCATGAAGGTAAACTAAAAATAAAAAATTTGCATATAACATGTACAACGTACTTCGGGTTCAACATTGCTAATTTAGTTAATATTGGGGCTATGAGGTTGGTTAAATCAGAAAATTAGTGGCATTTATTGTCCTAATTGAGATGATAAAAACAGTTAAATATTTGGGTTCCGAGATATTCATAAAAAAACACTTCATTTTAATATGGAATAGCCTATATATTTTTACGTATTCTGAAAGAAAATAATATTTTGAACAAAAAATTATTAATACATTGCTACTGTAAACCTATTATCTGCTGGGATGGAGCAGTGGTGGTGCTAGGCATTTGTAGGGGGATGTCGACGGTTCGAATCTCCGTTGCGGCAATCCATTTTTATAAAGATCGTTTGCAGCAAGAGTGGTCGGTACCTCTCCCGGTACCCTTCAGTGTTGAGGATCAATCAACACTACCACCCTTTTACGGGGAGGAGAGGCAGTAACAAATCATACGCTTCACACAATACACACTTACGCAAAAAGGATAAAGTCTGTGGGGAGCTGGGGGGAGTCCCGTAGGCCGCACGCACTTGGGTCACCCATATTGGGCCGTTGTACTACACCTTCTGCGAGTGCTCTCTCTGTGTGTGGCTTGTTACTGCCTCTCCTCGCCGTGAGAGGGCAGCAGTGTCGATTTTTGCCCCAGCACTGAAGGATACCGGGAGAGGCACCGATCACCGGCTGCAGCCGACTTTTATTAAAAAAAATCAATTGCCGCACGGAGATTCGAACCATCAACATCCAGGACGGATGCCTAGCGCTCTTACCACTGCGCTATCCCGGCATGAGACCGAGGATAATTACTAGTTAAGCCAACGCAGCACCACGTTGCTGCCAAATCTATCACCAAATAGCCTGTGCCATCACAGATCGCTTACATAGAGAAGAAGAAGTTGTGGGCCTAAGATAGAGCCTTGGGCACACCTTACTTTAACGGAATCCACTCAGACACTATTTTTTCGTGTTTCTATGCGCCAAAAGACATTGCTTCTGCACTTACCCAGTCGAGAACCTTGCTTCTAAATCCCAGCCTCCCCATATTCCAGAGGTCCATAAACAAAGACGCCACTTTTTCGTTGCTGTTTACACGTATCCAATATCAAATTAACATGAACGGAGTTCGTTCCTTTGACGACATAAATAATACAGGACTCCGACTTCTTTAGGATCGAAAGTCTTTACATCTAACATAAAACGTCCGTGTAGAAATACATGCATGTAAATCCCGATGTTTGCTCGACGCTTAACACTCGAAGAAATCACTCCGATAAAACGGAAAACATTAATTCACGACCTGTCCGTGTCGTAAGCTTTCTCGGCGTCCTTCGCAATCGCTCCCTTACAATAAATAATTCAGAGATTCCTTCATTCGCTGGCTGCTATCAAGGAGCTGGTATCTGACGATTTGAGAGCCAATGTAATTTGGCCATCGGGGACTGTCTGAGCAACTTTCACGGAGTTTACGCGGGCTAGGCGGTTGAAATTAGGATGATCGCCCTTAAGTCCTATTTAAGTTTAATGGAATTACGTAATTAGCGGAAACATATTGCTTTAATTGTAGGTTAAATCGTCGCGCGAATGGTTTTAATTATTGGGCTTAAATGGCACTGTTTTTTGCTTGTATAATTTCTCACCATCTTAAAGTCAAAAGCGCCCTCTTTCGGTGAATAAGAAGGACCTTATTGTCGTGAAATTAGAATACGGTATTTATTTGGAGAAAATTATTAAATATTAATCACGGTAATCTGTCTATTTACTTTCTGCAATCGTATCTTGGCAATTGTTTACCGTTCTTATTAATAATCAATTGGTTCTGGTTGCTCGAAAGGAGTTATTTTTAATTTCTACAGCACTTAACTTCAAAAATTAGAGTAACTTCATTCACGTATGTGCAAGAACATTATGTAAGAATGATACTAAATCTAAATAAAAAGAACAAATACAAATACATATTGTTTATAATTGATTCACCTGTAATATGCCCTAACATTATTTATTAAAATCGTCATGCCAAGGAAAGATATAGGCAATCAATAAACGAAAAATTTCCAGCATACCATGTAAATATTAAATCTACTACGAAACTGTTAAAATTTATTACGAACTATGAAATAACTGTAATAATAGATAAACATTAGTACGTTTAAGATTTTCTCTAAGCTAAATTGTTGCAGAATCTGTATTTCCTGTAAAGATATACCTCCAGTCATTTACATAGAATAGTTAAGAAGTAAATACAATCAAATATAACTTAATAATATTGCATCTGCGTATTCAAAGTTCCTCCGGTTGATGTCCCTAGAATCGTACGGTCCACGCAAAGATCTTTTGCATACTCACAAATATATGGGCGTTGTGTTAAGGCACTATAATACCAGAGTTTGGCTTTCCGAGACCAGCAGCAGGTTCTCTTTTCTGACTTTATTGTGTCACGGGATCGTTCGCTGCAGGTAAGCGTATGCAGGAATGTCCGATAGAGGTCACAGATGGCGGATTTCGTCGTCATCGCAGTATACACGTAGATAGGCAGTGCTCCTTGTATCAGTGGCGTTCTTATTAAGGAAGGATTCATCCCAGCGCAACTGGTTAGTGGTATGTGCGATCAGTTTAAGAAAAGGGGGGAAGAACAGGTTCGCGGACATGTGTCGCGACAAGTGCGGTGTGAAAAAGGCACGACAATCAATGTTTCTGGTGTGTGCCTGTTGCTATGGCGATTTTCGAATTTGTTTCCTTGGTGTTTGTGTATTCGCGATAACTTATAGAGGGTGTTTACGGTCTTGTGATTTTATTTTCAAGGGGTGATTAAAAATCTTAAAATAAGTCCATTAACATAAAGATATCTTAACAAAATTGCATAATAAGAGAGATATTAATGTAATTTTTTTGAAGTTTTTATTATCTCTATTTTTAAGTGGTGATTAAGCATATTAATTTAAACAATCTTTTAGGTTTTTAATGGAATCCACTGCACACTACTTGTTCAAAGTTATCGCCGTGTTGTTGTCTCGCTCGACCTGTCCATGAATTAGTATAATTTACTAGGTCTTGGTCTTGCAGTCGAATTGTCGCCGCAGCTGCCTCAACAGGGTTACGAAGATCATCTAAATCAATTGGTGTATACCATGGTCTTCGTAACGCCCCATAAGTAGAAATCAAGGGGGTTAAGATCGGGTGATCGAGGAGGCCATGGCATAGAACCACCTCGACCAATACACTTATTTTCAAACACAATATCTAAATGTTGGCGAACTAAACGACTAAAATGCGGCGATGCGCCATCGTGAAGAAACATTTGTCGTATTCGTACATTCAAAGCAACTTCTTCCAATTGTTCCATTAAATGATTTTGCAAAAACAAGAGATAATCATATCCATTCATACGATTTGGCAACACAAATGAGCCAATAAGTTGTCTGTTGACCAATCTGGCCCAAACGTTTATCGAAAATCTATGCTGGAAATGATTACGATGAACAGCATGTGGATTTTCCACAGCCGAAATATGAGTATTACGACAATTATTTATGCCGTTACGTGTCAACGTTGCTTCATCAGTCGCCAATACAATGGAAGAAAAGTTTAGAGTTTCTGCATGTTTTTGTAGAAACCATCGGCAAAACTGTAAACGTAAAGGATGATCTTTAAGTTGTAAAGTCTGTACTTTTTGTACATGGAAAGGATACAATTGATTCTTGCGCAGTGTTCGCCAGACAATTCGATTTGATACATTTACTTGGCGAGATATTTTTCGAGTATACTAGAAGGATCTTCTTCGACAAGATTTAAGACTTCTTCTTCGCCATCCAAAATTCGTTGGTGTCGGTCAGGACCACCATTTCGACCTTGACGTGTTCGCAGTACATACACCAGTTTCTCGTGCACGGATTACTAGAGCGGTGAATTTTCGTGGAGTAGGTGTTGGCTTGTTAGGAAATCGCTCAGCGTACAATCGACTTGCAGCAGCAGAATTCTGGCGTACTCCACCATAAATTAACAACATGTCAACGTATTCACTGTCGGTGCGATACACCATTTTTACTTTTCCTGTTAGGATTTATTCGGAAAAAATTACGTCAAGCCAGCAATGCAATGACAATTAACGAAACAGCTTGACAGATGGGAATAGTTACAGAGATCAGCCTACTTGGTAAAAAATTCACTGATACCCTATTGTTTACATTTACTTTGCACAAGTTGTTCATCAATTGTTTTAGCGTTAAAAACCTTTTTTTATATGGTGGTTAATCATCACTTAAAAATTTTAAAAACACAGAATTTTTTAAAACATTAATTATTATGCAACTTTGTTAAGATATTTTTACGGTAATGACCTTATTCTAAGATGTTTAATCACTCCTTGAAAATAAAATCACGAAACCGTAAACAGTTTGTAGAGAAACAAATGCTTTTCCGTTGGAAAGGGTTATCGTTAATAGGACTGAAATGAATAGAAAGCTAAATATCTTTGCGTTGCATCTGAACATTATTTCGAAGAAAGCCTATGTAACTTAGGCAAAATCCAGAAAACATAACTGATTTGTATTTTAGTTTCTCACTAGGAGTCGCGTCCGTTTAGAAAAAAATTCTTTTTTTTTCATCGGTTTCAATTGAAAAATGGATTTTTAAATTGAAGAAATTCAATTCTGGTTACGTTACAGCTTATAAACAACCAAAAATAAATGATTTATTCTATTTATCATATTATTACGGATTTTCAAAGGAAATCATCGAAATTGATATCAGGAACCAAAATTCATTTCAATTTGAAGACGCAATTATTTAATATTTCTAATATTTACTGGCGGCCGTCAAAAGCAAGACCAACCAATATTAATTAACTCCCAAGTATTAAATACGTCTTTTCCATTAAAAAAAAACCTATTTATTAAATCCAGCGTCCCGACAATGTCAGCATATTTATACCCAGTCGTCATCTATCGATTTATTTTTTTCTCTTAAAAGAAGGACGCTGCGTTCCTCTTTCGTTGTTGTCACCGTAATAGCATCTCCCGGCAATTTCATCCAGGTCTTGTTCCTTCTACTTAATACCTTTATTCCCCCTGGAACGTAATATGAAGCTGAAGGTAGTAAACACGCTAATTGGCAATGGGGAAGTGAGGCGCAGGCATCCTTTAGTTATTCATTTCCTGTTTTTATTCTTTGCCTGTCATCGGCATCGCACTGATTTTCTTTTAGCGCAAGCTATTACGGGGAAGGAGAGAGAAGAAAAATTAAATTGATTTCACCTAAGGCAAGAAAAAAAAGAAGAAGAAGGTAGGTATGTTACAAGGGGTGAAATTTAATATCTGAAATAGCCGTGTGGTGTGACCTGCGACCTAATTATATCCAAATAACGTGAGTATTCGTGTTTGAACGCGTCTAAGCTAATACGTGTGTAAATTTCAAGCTGATAGAGCTAATTGTTAATTAGCTAGTGTGAGGAGGTAAATTGATATCTCCTCTACTACGGAAAATGAGTTCCCGGGTCTGCTTCCAGAAATGGGAACACTGTTATTCGGAGTATAGATTTACAAGAGGAATACTTTGAAGAAGACAGTAGCCAAACTTCATATGTGCGGTGTTTTCAACAGAAAATGCAACCCACATGACTTCTTTCAATTATGGAACTAATATTATAAAATGGTTACGTTAAGCATTAAAAATCCCTATTTGATAGCTTTAGTTTGAAAACTGTTATATGCCAAAATATACTCACAACATTCTTTTTTATAAATAATGATTGAAAGCATGGAAAATCTTTTAAAGTGCATTCCGTGAGTTAAATTGTCATACCTCGTATATCTCTATAGGTGCCGTCCGCAGAGAACTAATTGTAAGGGAAGCTCATCGCTGTCACCGTGATTTTGCTCTTGCGCTTTCTTTGCGTTCGGTATATGAAATTTGCAATATAATGAAGCACAAAGCCTTGAACATGAATTAATTTCGGAGCGCTCGGCTGCAGTTGAGTTTGATTTAATCGAAACCTCCTCTCTAGCGATATTGCAATATGATAGGACAAGAGGTTGCGTCGCAACGTACTCAAATTTTCTTAGATCTCAGATAATTAAAGTCTTTCACAAGTACGATCATCTCTTTGTTCATATGCAAGCGTAGCGTAAATTATGTAGAAGTACAACTCATTCTCAATAGCTAAATATTTTTTTTTTAATGAAGGGAGGTCGATATTAAAGAGATCGATAGAAATTGCGTCTACCCCGGAGCACACAGATGGAATGGATGATGCGTTTTGGCTGATGACACATATGTAAAATAAAGGCATCATTATATTGTTAAGTCGTGGAATGTAAAAATCTAGGGTTTTAAACAATTCACTATCATTTATATGTCCATGTATTTGTAGATAAAAATTATCTGGGGCGAAATATTGCGCAAAGAATCCAAAACGTTCGAAGTGCATCTTGTTCCGTTATAAATGTACCACAAGCAGCTACTGTAAAATGCAGCCGTTGTAAATGTTGTCCTCAACTAAGGATAATAAAACAATAATTGTCATAAATAGGTTTGTAAAGCTCATTCTAGGTACATATTTTTGTCCAAATTGTAAAAATGGCGTTTTACAACAATACTTCATCATTATCCGTAATTTCTATGGGTTTTAAGAGCAATTATTTGTTACTTTTGCATTAAATAAACAAGTACTAGTAACCTGCGCGATTTCTTTTCTTTCTTTAATGTTTGGGGTCATATTGTCTCGAACGATATAAGTGCATAGTAAATGTGAACAGACCACCAGGGTTAAAAATGTATAGCAACACACCCTGGAGTACATCTCTAAAATCCTTGAAGAGAATATCATCTGCACCCATGCTCATATTGTATTGTAATGATATGATTCCCGCTTGGACATCTTCGACATTAAAACTCTTTACGGCAAGCAAGTTCAGTATTCCATCACGAAGTTCGATACCACACACACCGAGTGTCATAGTTGTTCCTTTTTTCATTAATATACGGTCACGATTTCTTAGGATCGTTTTTAGATGCCACTTCAACAACAATAATAAATAATTTCTATCTAAATTTCCGCTTATTCTAAAAATTTTCTGAAAAACCATTAGAAAACCATTAAGAAAAGGAACTGTGTTGAGCACGATGCATTTGGAACACTAGATTCAAAACAGTTTAGAAATATCTCATACAGTTTAGCACAAGCTGCTTCGACATCATTAAAGTCAAACACAAATACATCATGAACAAAAATTAATTTGCTTTGTTTGGAAACCTACGCAGTGCCACCAACAGCCTAAAATGATTAAAAGAATGATATTTTTTCTGCCATTCTGTTATTTACATGTGTTTGGATCTTTCTTTATATTGTTTTTATTTTCTATTTCAATAATTTAATTATTTTTAAAACAAAAAAATTGTCTACATATTCTTCTCACATCAGTTTGTCGTTGGCGAGACTGTGCAGGTTTCCAAACAAAATTTACCTCACACTTTTCTTCTCTAATCCATTACCTTCCACAATTTTTATTGTTATTACCCATCTTACACCAATGTATATTACTATAAAAATACAGAGAATTAACAACTTTCACTAGTAAATGTTTTCGAAATACCAAGCAATTCGCGGCTAATATTAAGTTACAGTGAACAGCGTTTATTGCCGTTAATAAATTGCCGACCGCAAGTGACATTCGAATCACGTACACTCGATGGTAGTATAAATGATACTTTAAACTGATATGTATACGTCCATAGCGTTCCGATTGGGTCAAAACAACATGAATCGGATTGGAATTGTTGGGATAATACGAGATCTATAGTAAATTACCACTACGTATAATGTAGGTATACTGAAAGTTCACCGAGATAATAAAATTGTCCCAGAAACGCGACTCGTGTCTATTCTCGTGTATGTGTGCTATACACCCTGAATTCTGTATAGTATGGCATAAAAATAGATACACACGAGTACAGTTTAAATACAAAAAAATGTGCACGTACTAACGAGAAAATGATGTTTCTTTATTCGAGTTCGACCCTGTCCCAATCAACATATCACCGATTGTCACTACAGGCAGAGCGATGTGTTGATAGTTATTGACGTAGCGGTCGCTGGTTGTACTCAGTTTCTCCTCTGAATAAGTGCAAGCATACTTGTGTGATATGGATGTAATATTCGGAAAATGTTCAGTTTATTTAGCGATTCAGTAAATATTGAACGATATATATAGAAGCATATAAAAGGTTTTCCCGAAGAATTGGATAACGAGGAATGTGGACATACAGCCAGTGACATAATTATTAGGCACCCCTAAAAATTGGAGTCATATAATGTCTGAACAATGTGAAAATAAAACAAATGTAATATATGCAAATCTTTATTGAATATAAGACAAATATTAATATTTTGTTGGACCTCCATGTGCTTTTATGACAGCGTTCTGGCATGTTTCGAACTAATTTTTGACGTATCTTCTGAAATACTGCTCCATATATATATATATATATATATATATATATATACGTATTATATATATGTACGTTTACCCTTGACCAAAGAGAGCGTGCACAACTGTTTTACCCTTTATCTCCGTTTTGATAAATAAGAAGCTACATTAATTATTCATAGAATTTAAAGAATTTTATTTATTTTTAACTTGGGTGTGGTTGAACTTGAATCTTCAGAATTTTTATCGTATAACATAGGATAACCATAGATAAATATTTTTGCCCTAAAAAATTGGAAATCTTTCAAGAACTCGAAATTCCTCTTCTTCGAGTTTCAGTTAGACATTTATACGTATTTCTCCGCCTAGTATTGCTAAAGTGCTATTCGAAAGTAACGTCGTATACAGCATGCGTGAGAGACCTATGGATCTACGTTGATTAGATATAGTTCTCGCAATTAAACAACCGGCTTCTAACATTTCGTCGTTTCATGACATGGTTGCGACGCATTGCAAAGCATATCATATGGTTTGGCAGATGTATAGATAGATTACGGTTAAAAATATGAAAACTCTCAACACTAAATACGACGTCAAAATGACAAATGTCAAGTAATTGTGTTGACAGCTTACCTTATCTACAAGCTCTAAGTGAAGAAATCCTACGCGGACCAAAGATGTCACTAGATTTGGCATTACTATGCATTTGCGGAACGTGAAGTTGCGTTTGGTTGTGTTGGTACGATTTTATCATTATCGTTGTCAAAAGTCAAAAGCTGTTTCGTTGCGTTGATCATGTAATTCATTGTACTAGACGCTGTGTAGTAAAGATGGTTGTTTTATTCATTGCATGTCAATTTGATATTTTTAAAGTTGTTTTTCCCCTGTTCAAAAAATATAATTAATTTCATCTTCTTTAGTTTCGTAACTCAATTTTCTGAAATGATTTATACATTTGTGAAGTAACTATGAAGTTATATTGACTTTGACATATTAGGTACTATTAAAAACGTTAAGGAAAAAATGTAAACTATTTTCGTCAAGATTTTATTGTTCATGCACACATTCAATGCAACGTTAAATCGTGTAACATCGATGATCCATGGGCATATCTCGCATATGGTATATCCAATTGAAATTTGTTATTGGGAGACATGTACCTACATATGAAGAAATATAAATTGAATTGTTTATTACGTTAATAAATTTTGATATTGTTTGTTTTTTAATACATCCAGTAGTTATGATGAAATAATACTTACTCCTTGTATAAAGAAAAAAAATCGTAAAAGAGTTTTCTTTCTTTGTCACAGCTTGTTAAATTAGTGCCGGAAGCATTTTATATAAAAAAAAAGTTACTTCAAAGAACCAGCTCCTTCAATGGCCCGAGAAATTCTTTTTTAACCTGTTTCTTTTTTTTAAATACAGTTACATAATATTATATTGATTTAAATAATGACTTGATAATTATAACCCGGACTTCCAAATTTGGCGAAGTTCAATTTGGATCAATCGGTTTTTGAGTCGACTCTCTTTAGAGTAAGTGACCTAAAAACTTAATACAGACTTTCTACTTACAAGTAAATAAACACGGTGCAATTACGAAAATTATTTATTAAAAAAAATAATGTATTGAGTGTTGACCAAATTATGACATTACAACAGCTTTGTATTGAACACTGCATGTAAAGGCAAACGAAAATACATACGCATAATCAATGTGTATGCATTTTTAATGAAACATATTTTTATTTTTTATTTCATTTTTAAATTCTACGTTAAATTCTGAACATATTTTATGTATGATGTCTGTTTCGGAAAAAGCAATTTAGAAGCCTAAAAAAATCTACTGAACCTAAACACTTAAATTATCTAAATAAAACCTTGAATTGAGTCATACTTGTGACAGTGACTGTCTTAGCAAAACTAATAAGTTTTGACTATAAGTTTTTTTAAATGGTACGTTTCAATGAAAGCGTGCAAATAGAGATACTGAAGATGACTGGTTATTGGACAGGATGCGCACCCGAAAGGAAGTTTGCGAAATGTTTAATGCCAAGCATCCTCACAGAGAGCCGATATGTCAATCTACTGTCAGCAAGATAGAAAAAAAAATCGTGATTTAGGTTACGTCAGGGATTATTATACGAAAGGTCGGTTTATGGTATCAGAAGATAAAACAGCTAAGTGTATTACTGGCTGTTCAAGAAGACCACCATAAGACTAGCCGCAGTATTGCTTTGGAAAATCAGATCTGCTAGACATCCGTCCTAAAGTATTTAAAGGAGAATAAATGGCATCCTTTCAAAGTCCAGTCCATGAACTAAAGAAGAAGATGACTACGACAGACGGATACTCATGAATTTGTGCAATAACGATCTACGGGGTGTAAATAAGCAAAACTGTCGGTATTGGGATACTGAAAATCCCCGCTGGATAATAGAATGGCATACCCAATTTCCTCAAAAAGTTCATGTTTGGGCCGGCATTTTTGAAAACAAGATTTTGGGGCCCCTGTTCTTTGATGGGAACTTAAACGGCGACAGATATTTATAATTTTTAGAAGACGACCTAGTACCAAGTCCTGCCACTTCGTACCCCAAACCAGATGATCCTGACACCCCAAATGATTTCTTATGGTTTCAGCAAGATGGAGCTTCCATCCATTACACTCGTCATGTGCGTTAGTATCTCAATACAATTTTCCCTGAACAATAGATTGGTTGACGGGGTTCAATTGAGTAGCCGGCCAGATCTGCAGATATGACCCCTTTAGATTATTTTCTGGGGGGTTATTTTAAGTGTAAGGTCTACGTTAACCGACCAGACAACATCGAAGACTTAAAGAATTAGATAAGAGACGAATTGAGATTGATAACCTAATGTAGTTAATAACGTTTTGTAGGAATTTCAATATCGCCTCGGATACTGCCAGGAAGTCGGTGGAGGTCATTTCCAACATTTGATAAAATAATTTTTATTTTTTTATTGCATTTAACTACTTTTTCTAAATAAATAATAAGATGTTTATGTTTCAAGTTACAGGGCATTTTTCTCGAAAACAGTTGGATTCAGGTATAGGACATGATGCATAAAATATGTTCAGAATTTGACGTAGAATTTAAAAATGAAACAAAAAAGGTGTTTCCGTTAAAGAAAAATAAGTGGGGTGTCATAACATGTTTTTGGGTCACTTGTATACGTGAAATAATCATCAGAAAAATGGCAATTAAAATCAAAAATCGATGGGTCCGAGCGTTTCTTCGAGAGAAAAACACCTGCATTTTAAATGAATTTACTCTAACCTTTACGTGCTCACTGTATGAAAGTAACGCATTCAGATGGAAAACAGACAAATATGTGATGTGTGTACTTTGGTTATACATCATAGTTCCATATAGATTGCATTTTAGGTATTAAATCGATCGGTAATTAAATCGCTAATCTATGTGAGAGTTATTCCTTAGAAAAATGATTTATTATGAATTCACTACGATTTTATTTACTGCATATTGAAAACAATTATTCAACTACTTTTACAGATAAACAAGTGCATATAGGTATGTATTTTCTGCATGAAACGTCTTGTAATGTATTGTGACGGATGTTTAAAAGTTACGTTTCAATAAACCAAAGGCTCTCCAAGAATCGTTAACTTTATTCAAAAGGAAACATTATAAATATAATTCAATGACATATTCTAGAAGTTCTACGATGAATTTTAGCCTATCTTTTGGAAAACGTTGGTGCAAATTTTGGTGGATGTAATGAAAATTGGTAGGCAAAACTAAGGAGTAATAAAGGGCAAAGAAGTAGCAAACATTATATATAATCTTAGAAAGAAGTACAATGTCATACAGGCGTCCCATATAGTATGCTCACCCTGACCATTACGAAATCCCAGTGGTGAGCACGCTATATGGAGCAACCTGTGTAGTAAAGTAATGAACAAAGAGTGCCAAATATCATTCGCAAGCCACAATATTCAGTTTCGGAAAGCTTAGCAATTCGTTCTGGATGTCATTGGTTGCCAATGTACCAATCTCGGATTCCATCTCGCTCATAGCTGTGTAATATCCTTTGGTTCAAAATTACTGGTTTAGTTTCCCAAATAAAACTGCCTCTACAACGCTCTATACATAAATTTAAAATATGGCCTACTGGACATCGTAACTTTTCCCAAAAAAGGTTATTTAGACCACCACATTCAAATTTATCGATTAATATATACCACTTGGAAATTAACCATACGTAACCAACTATTATTAATCAACCTTGTTTGCATTTCCAAACTGGCCGGCGTATTGGTATTTTATTTATTCAATACACACGTTCCTGTTCTAATATTGTTAATTTCCAATAACGATTT
Source organism: Osmoderma eremita (assembly GCA_031763485.1). Classification (NCBI taxonomy): domain Eukaryota; kingdom Metazoa; phylum Arthropoda; class Insecta; order Coleoptera; family Scarabaeidae; genus Osmoderma; species Osmoderma eremita. Next base: position 39,644 of record JARFOC010000849.1, on the reverse strand, counting down.
CGGTAAATATTTGCTGTCCCAGTATTCCACTGGCGCGAAGGTCTTCGATTGCGCGCAGTGCCGGATGTGGTAACGCAAACACTCACACGGTACGTACGCAGACTCCCATATGTATGTGTATGTTGGAAAATGCAACACACGGCGCATTCGATCCGGTCCTGGAGCCCAAAAAAAGTACGTACGCAATCACGTTTGGATTCCGTATTGAGTTTTCGGTGTGTGAACGAATCGAATATCAAAGTGGTCGTCGTATTTCGTCGTTAAAAACATTTGCCGGCGTACTGTAATCCCGTGTTTATACGTTATGCATATAGTGCTTGCCAAAATATTTTAAAATTACTGCAATAAAATTAATCGGATTATAAGGTTGGCTATTCTGAAGTGTAATAAACAGCGCGACGAGCTTTATGGAATACGTCATCACCGTATAGCGTTTTACTCAAATATTGGCAAGTCAGGGCCGTAGTGAGGCTGCTACCGAGCGTTAAATTAAAAAAAAATGTTTTTGTAATGGATATACGAGGTGTGTAAATTAAGTAATGGAACTGATATTTTTAAATATTTTTATTTGAATATAATTACAATTGAACGTTGTCTCCCTCAAAATAACTCCCTTGGGAAGCCACACAACGTTGGAGACGGTTCTTCCATTCCTCATAGCACTGCTGCAACTCGGATACTGGAATCGCCATTAGCTGGTCGGCTACAGCCGCTTGGGAATGTTTTCGAGTCTCCCAAAATGATGTTCCTTCAGGTGAATTTTCAATCTTGGGAAGAAGAAAAAGTCACAAGGACTCAAGTCAAGTGAATAAGGGGGCTGAGGAGTTACAGAAATATTTTTATTTGTCAAAAAAACCGTTTATGGAAATTGCTGTATGACAAGGCGCACCCCTGTTCGGAGTCTTTCGAGAATATGCCGGTAAACATTTTGATTAACTGTCTGACCTTGAGGCACGAACTCTTTACCCTTTTCCCTGGCTATCAAAGAAACAAATCAGCATGCTTTTGATCTTTGATTTGCACATCTTGGGCGTTCGAGAGCCTGAAGTGTGCCATTCCATGCTCTGGCGTGATATTTCCGGGTCATACTCGAACACCCAATCCTCATCATCAGTAATGACACGTTCCAAAAAATTTTAACTATTTTCAATCAATTCCAAAAAGTCAAGGCACCTTTCTCTCCTGATGTCCGTTGTCAGTGAGACTCGAATGCGCGGTTGCCATTCACAAAGCAATCCCCCGTTCCGATGTGGGCATACGGGTATGCACACTACTATTTGTAAACATTAAGTGCCACACATGTGCATTCACAATAGCCGACCTTTGAATCCGATTGCAGTGATTTCTAAATATCATGGGAACAACTATATGTACAGTCGAGGGAAACAGGCCGATATAGTTCACGAAAATCGAGATTGGTGCGTTGCACAACTTCCATGACTAATCAGTGTGTATGTGCCTGAATGTGTGTGCATGTAATAGAAGTGTAAGCTTCTGTTTTTATGTTCTGTTTATATATTTAAATAGAATTAAAGACTTTATAAACAAAATAAGTTTTATGTGTTGAATGCTTCGGACGCTAGGGAAGGTAGTAATAAAATTGTAGATGGTTTGAGAATTTTGTTTTTAATGTTTGTTATTATAGGAGCGGTGAAGCGCTAAAGGTAATGATTAGGTTACTAATTAATACGTAATTTGCTAATGTTATAGCAAAATGTTACATATCAGAAAATCTAGTAAATCAAACAGTTTATTTTATAACAAATAATTGCCTCAACATATTACCGTCGAAAAACAATTTACTAAAATAGACAAACTTTTAAGTAGAAAATTTAGTTATAGAAGAAATACATCATTCATTTCTATGAAGTTATTAGATACTTAATGTTCCTCAGAGTATTAAATCTAAAAGGCATCCATAAAATACTTAATAGGAATGATCTTTGATAGTACAACAACAAGAAATCATAACTGCTTCTCCAGGTGTTTCTGCCATATTACTATCGGATCTGGGACAATATATAGATCTTTAAATGGAAAGCTACATTTCCTTAGTGGGTATTCCATTACCTTACATATGTTGTGGTATCTCTGGGAGAAGATCAAAGTGACAAAGAACGACGAGACCCCACTTGCTTTTCCAGAATCAATTTATGCCATGATTAATACGTATTCGGTCAAGGGTTTTGAGCATGCTTCTTTTGACAGATTGAATTCGGGAACGCATTCAGAAAGATAAACACTGAGCAGAGGAGTGTCTGGTTTGGTGCGAGATCATTTTTAATATTGAAATTACCAGAGAAAAACTGCTCTTCCCAGGATCAAAAGGAGTTTACGGATTCAGAGGTAATCTGTCCTGGTGCATTGGGTGTTTTTTTACATTTAGTCTATTCTCGATTAAAGATGACTAGTCGCTTGAGATAAGGTACCCGCTAAATCGATCTGCTTGTTTGTTATCGTATTAGCAGCAGCTGAATAAACTAAGGTAAGTACTGATGCTTTGAGGGGATTAGTGTTAGTTCTACTAATTACATTCACACGGGAATGTGGAGATTATATGAATGTAATTGAGTTAATAATAATTGTGTAATAAAGTACATTAATAACGACGTCGCCTTTATGTTGCTCCAATCAACTCACTGTGCAAATGAAGAGAGACCAATCGAAAGGGCCAGAAGCAAAGAAGCCCAAGTGACATTCTGAACACTTTAAGATATAAGCGTTGAAAGTCGAAGCCTTGCTATAAAATCGATGCTAATTATGTAGTCACGTTATCAGGGCAAATATTCTAAATTTAATAGATTTGAAAAAAAATTATATCTTTTTTCAAACATTGCACTCAGGCATTCACAAGATGGGCGAAGAAATATCTAAGAAACGAAAAGAAGATCAAATTAAGGGGTTATGAAGGGGAAAATTAACTGTTTGGGATATTAAAGCGCAAAGTATTTCTCGTTTTACTAATTCATTTCTGTTAGTGGTACGCTTATTGGTGTCACAGTCGTTAAGAACGATGTAATTATTATGAAAATAAAGAAAAAGTTTAAAAAAACTTAAATTGTACCAACGCTTAGGTTATTTTGATTCTAAGCACTTTTTTGTTTTTCGTATATAGACGACACAAGAATAAAACATCTTGTAGGGTATGCAATTAATCTTTCCACAAGTTAACATAGGGCATTAATAGTGATTTTAACACATGGGTTCAGTAAAATTACTGCTGAACAGAACGATGCCTCAGGATACTGAAACACTATTGAAGTCTTTTTCCTAATTTCGGAACGTAGGCCCTTCTACTTCTAATCCGTTCAATTGCAAAACGCAACAACGGAGCACAAAAGAGGGTTAGTGAATTCGGATTGCTGAAAGTAGTCTATAAAATTCGATTTTCTATTTATTGCTGGCATTTCTATGTTATATCTTGTGTCAGGCTGCGAAATAAGTTCAGAGAGACAACATTAGTTTATAACGGCATCTGAAGTCGCTCAACAGGTTGTTCCACTGATCCAATTTAAGTAAGAAGGATTAAGATTTGTATTTAGTTTCATAAGAAAGACATCTTTATATTGTTATTATTATATCTTATGGCATTTCTATATTTAATATAATAATTTCAAATTGATATTTCTACATACTTACGAAACATTCTCTTCATGTCTTTTGTCGATATTTACCTGAAACAAAAAAGAATTATTAAATAAAATTATGAATATCCTTAAAACAAAGTTTTATTGTAAAATAATTAATTAAATAAGCACAGGTGCGTGTTATTAGCAGCATCCGTTTTGTTATTCATTACGCGACGTGAGATATTAATTTATACCGCACCTGATGATGTAACCGTGTTTCGAATACTAGTAACGATTACATACATATAGCTATAATGCTAGAACGAACCGCTCCAACAGCGATTGCTGAAAGCCGATAAATGGCCAGATTAATTTGTCAAAACGACTCATATCTGTCGGTTGGTGTGTAACAGCTGGAGGATCCGTACAATACCTGAATACTGGCGTATGTAGCGTATTGGACAGCCGGAATGTCACCCCTATTTTACAGTCTAATCATTGCGTGCGGTCGGGTATATTCAATTGTCTTACCCTCTTTCACGTCTTTCACATATTTAGGTTTCGACGTCACTCACTACCTACATTCGCTGGTATTTACTAGTTAGTTGAATGCAGTATTGAGTTAGGAATAGTAGAGATAATATGTTGTAACTGTCAAATCACAATTATACAGAAAACAAAATCGATATTAGTAATAATAATAACTAATTACTCTTATTATTACTGGTATTAGTAACAGTGATAAATTAAGTATTTACACGCAAATCGATGAACGAACTAATGTAAATTTTTTAACTAGCTTTTCGTCAACTTCTCAAATTAAATATTTCAACCTACATTTAACATTGCAATTGATTTGAATACTTATGAAGCGCGCACTTACTGACTTGTGGGCAAGGAAAGTTATGAAATAATATATGTTAGCTCTCTGCTGCTAACCTGCTGCTGCTTTACCTAACTACTTACATAAACTTTATGCTGCAAACAAATAGAATGGGAAAAGGTCGACGGTTGGTACATTAGGGCTAAACGTATAATATTTAATAATCAAATATAACACGAGCTACGAACTCCTTGGTAATAGATAAATGAGAATTTTTCACTAGTTCGCGAAAACTTATTTATTTATGGTAGATGTACATTTCGCGTGCACATGCACGCATCATCAGTACGACTAGCACCCTCTTGTGCAAATTTACAAAGGCCTAACACAAACTCTATCTTTCCAACTACCTACTTTCCACAAAATACATTTCTTTTGAAAAGGCCAACATTTTTCTAAATCACCTAGAAACGGAAGCAGAGAGGAAGACTGACAATCATCAGTACGACTAGCAGCCTCTTGTCCAAATTTACAAAGATCTAACACAAACTCTCTCTTTCTAACTACTTACTTTCTAAAAAATACATTTCTTTTGAAAAGACCAACATTTTTCTAAATCACCTAGAAACGGAAGCAGAGAGGAAGACTGACAATCATCAGTACGACTAGCAGCTTCTTGTCCAAATTTACAAAGACCTAACACAAACTCTCTCTTTCTAACTACTTACTTTCTAAAAATACATTTCTTTTGAAAAGGCCAACATTTTTCTAAATCACCTAGAAACGGAAGCAGAGAGGAAGACTGACAATCATCAGTACGACTAGCAGCCTCTTGTCCAAATTTACAAAGACCTAACACAAACTCTCTCTTTCTAACGACCTACTTTCTAAAAATATATTTCTTTTGAAAAGGCCAACAATTTTCTAAATCACCTAGAAACAGAAGCAGACTGACAATTTTCCAATGTGTTGGTAATCAGTATGTAGACGATGTTTTTGCTATTATTCCTGAAAATTTTAACATAGGGTGTTTTCTTAACTATTTAAAGGCACAATATCGATCTATTAAATTTACCCACGAACGTGAAAAAAATAATAAGCTTCCTTTTCCAGACATTTTAATTACCAGAGATAATAACTTTTGATTTTGACATTTACCGAAAAGACACCCACACAAACAATAATTACATCCACGCTGACTCATTTACACATCACGCTTGCAAAAAATCAACGTTTAATAGTTTATTCTATAGATTGTTCTCCCTTCCGTTGTCCGTAATTAATTTTTACAAAGAACTAAAAAAATACATATATTCTATAGCAAAAATTAATGGGTATCATGAAAAATTTATTACAAAAATATATAATAAATTCAGAAACAAACACTACTTATCCAAAAACACCACACTAATATCACGATTGAAAAGAAACCCTGTAAATATTCAAAAACCACTTTCCATCCTTTATGGAAAAATAAATTTGTTCACTTATATAAAAAATCAACCTAAGACCTGCGTTTGGTAACCATTATACCCTTAGAATTTTTTTGCTGTCTAGAATTAGAAACAATTCTACTTTGTTAAAAAAATCAGGCATATACAAAATTGATTGTAAGGTTTGTAATTCATGTTATATAGGACAAACCACTAGAGAATTGGAAAACAGATTAAGAGAACATAAAACCTACATTAAAGACAAGGACATTAACAAATCACCCCTAGCAGATCACATTTTAAACACCAGACATGCCATAAATACGGATTGGATTGAGCTCCTTAAACAAAGTAATAATCCGTATCTAAACATGTACGAAGCCATCCACATGAAGAAACACAAAAAATGAACTATTAAATTATGATTTGTCACCCTTAAATAACACATTGTTAGATTTAATACCGTCCATAAATAACGAGCAGGCACCCTAACAAGATAACCACCATATATAACATATGTATGTAACATAATGTCATTATTTTACAGGAAACCATGTTTTTTCCTTTTCAAAAGAAATGTATTTTTAGAAAGTAAGTAGTTAGAAAGAGAGAGTTGGCAGTTTGTAAATTTGGACAATTTGCTAGTCGTACTGATGATGGGTGCATGTGCACGTGAAATGTACATCTACCATAAATAAATAAGTTTTACGAAAAATTCTCATTTATCTATTGTATAGTATTTATTCCTCATTAGCCCGTTGAGGAATAAATACTATACAAGGGGTACCCATGTAAGGGATACCTTTCCTTAGAATTTGATTTAAAAGCAAGTAGTGATTATAACACCCCTCTATCCTAAACTCGTAGTGTTTTCATGTTGTTTCATGTTGCTTCATGTTCTGTAAAATTTGCATTCCACATGATGGTGCCTTTGGACCTTTATGGTTTAATTCCGCGTTTTCTCCATTAGATTTTATTTAAATTAGGAATTAAGTTAAGTTTCGTTGTACTAAATCCATTAGCGTTCACCATGCGAACGTACACACATATGTACAGTTTCTACACTCCTCGATTAGCAAATCTGTATGTCATTTCGTCGAGCGTGAAGTGTACGCCCGTGGTAGCTCAGTAAATATTGTTCCTTCAGTCAACCAATGCTGGAGGAACACCTAAGGGCTAAGCCGGGTAGTAAATGATTTAACGGCACACGGTAACGCTAATGCTTATCCGCGAGTGTTTTCGTTTAATGGCAACGATGAAATTCAACATCATCCTGTCGGATTATTTAGATGCCGGCTTTTAAGAGAGACGGGAGGACGGATGCGTTCCGGTAATGTATTGTAAATAAGATAGAAATTGTTGCGTTCGTATACACGTATGCCCACAGCGGAACGGGGGATTGCTTTGCGAATGGCAACCTAGCATTCGAGTCTCATTGACAACGAGAGAAAAAATCGCAGGCATTGAGGTCGAGTGATCGAGATGGGCATTTTGTCGTACCCTTCCCGGCAATAATACGATTAGAAAAAGTGTTTTCTAAAAATTACATTACTAATCCGGTGCGCGGGACAACCATCTTGCATAAACCTAATTGCATCTAAAACGGGATTAAGTTGACAGACAGTGAGAATAATTTTCGTTCGCAGCAAATCCAAATATTTCATTCCATTCAAATTGTCGTCGATAACAAATGGTGCTATAATGTTATCCACCCAAGATACCCGCCCAAATGTTAAGTTTTACGGGGTACTGAGTTCTTACATTACGCAGCAGATGTTGATTTTCTCGAGACCAATATCGCGCGACCGAGGGTTATGCTTGTCATGACGTGGAAAGGAGGATTCATCGGAAAACAGAATATTTTTTTATAGAATATTCGTCTTCGATAGCCCTTTCCACCAGGGACGCACAAAACTCCATTCTTGCAAAAATGTCCTCTAGAAAAATCTCCTGGCAATTTTGAACTTAGAAATTTTGTATTTGTTGCGTGTCAGAATACGTTCCACTGTACTTCTACTGACACCGATTTCATCTGCAATTGGCCGACTAGAGCAAGGTATGCCCATTTCAACCAACGAACAAACCCTCACTTCTCTTTCCTTCCGTTCGGGAGGTATTTTAGGGATTTGAGGCTGCTCTATTTGCTGGCATTTACGGAAATTCCCAACCACACAGCAAAATTTCCCAATTCTTTCAATCGTAGGATGCAAAGGAATAGTACGATCAACGTACTCTACGGCAAATAGATCGACCGTGCCTTCATAGGAATTTCCAACAAAATACCATGTTATGATTTGTACCTTTTCTGCGATTGTATAAACTAACATAGTGTATCGGAAATCGATGATCACTTGTTAGAACTTTGCGTGCGCATAGACAGATACAAAATGGTTCAGATAGATCCGTTGGTGTTATTGTTGTAGAGTAGTTAGTCGACGGATGAGAAAAGAAAATACATATATAATTAATGGAGGAAGTATTATTTTGCGACGAAGGAATTGCTAAATAAAAGGAACGATATATACGAATGATACTCCGCATATTTTCTTCACAAAATCGCTCAAACGAATCAGTTTTTGATCAAAGGAGGGTTCTAGGGGCCAAATGAACTTGCAACTTTGCAACACAATAGTGTATTATGTTTTGAAAGCGATGCATTGTTTTTGAGAAGTAATTGATAAAAGCCCACATTAGCCGATTTCACAGCTGGAAGATCTAGTATCGATGATATCTGCATCATAGAACAATTGACAGAAAAGGAGATGACCAAGAATATAGCAGTACACCTAGAATTCATCGATCTTAAGGAAGCCTAGAAAGCCCAGAAATCTGAACAAAACGAAATACCTAACAAGTGAATAGACCCATGGTAAATCTGGAAATATAAGAAGGAAAACAAATAGAGAAAGATATACTTAACTATATCGAAGAAAAATATTATTATTTGGTACGAGCATGTAAGACGACCAAACATAAACCGTTGCATAGCGAAGGAGATGGGCTGGAAGACGACCCCCCTACCTTAGGAAGACGACAAAGAGTCAGACCATAAAGATCTTGGAGAGATGAGGTGGATGTCGCCACGGAACAAAGGGGCTATAGCAACACAGGCAAAAGTGATTGAGAGAGCGAGGACAGCTGTAGAAAACCCCATACAACCTCCAACTATGCCACACCGAAATCTCTTGGGCACCATTAACTTGTATTCGCGGGTAACGTCGATTCTGCGCTTACTTTTCTCAGCCTCTTCCAATATAACACCCAATATATTTTTCAAATTACGCTTCTTAGGGCCAGTCTTTAATTATACATGAGCATCCGTTAGCAAATAAGTAATATTGCGTTTCGTTATTTAAATTTTGTTCGTAAAACAATAAAATTAGACGTATTACGTCCATCTCTACCGTCGGCGTCGCCTCCTCCGTACGTGGCAAAATATTCTTCGCATTTTTTTCGAGTCGTAAATTTCAGGCCGTTCATAGAGGGCCTATCTGTTGGGCGATAAATATTCGTGGCTGCTGTTGAGATGGCCGCCGATAGCATCGCATAATGAATACCCCCGCTTCCAAGGAAGTAATATTTCATCGGAACGACCAGTGCAGGTCAAAAGTTACACTTTTACAAATTCGCCCTGCCGAGCGCGCGAAACGACGCCAGTTCGAAACGGTACGACCGTCCGGGATAATTACTGGGAGCCGTAATTGCCACGTCGACTGTGTGAACCTACGGACTGCTCTATCCTATTATCACTCGGGGCGTTTTCCTGGTCTCGGTCGCAGTCGACGTGGTCACCATAGACTACCGACTTTTGTATTTCTAGTCTGTAAAAATATGACCGACGCGGTTGTGGATCGATGTGATTATAACCTGGCGAAATGCAATTGCCCGGTTACCGAGGAAGTCGACGTATATGTTTGTTGCTACGAGATCACTTCCGCGTGATTCACTCAAAGCAGCTAATCTCTACAGAGGATCTTCTTATAGTTTCTTTCAATTTTGAATTTATTTTTTAGGAATCGAAGTATTGCATTGTGTCAGATGTTACTTTTGATGAATATTAATGTCAAGACTGACACAATTGCACGTGTGATCTATTAATATTAATTAGTACGGTACGGTGTGCTACATTAGATTGATGTAACTAGGCAACTGTTGGAAAATAATATCACAAAAAACTAAATTTAATAAATGAATTTTGACATGCATAAAAGTAAATTAGGTCTTTGAATTCAAAAATAGCTTAACCACCCTTGTAATGTGCATATAAAATGTGTCCACTTTCTTCCTGTCTGGTATTTCTTCACTTCTCCTATCCTAATTTCAAAGAACCGCTTTCTTTCCATACCCTTGAACAATTTACCAATATTATTAGAGAGAGGACATTATTTCCCACAAAAGTGTAGAGTCCTGCTTTATCGACTGAGAGACTGATTTATTTAACAATTTGTACTACTCTATTCTCTTCCTACACATGAGGTGTAGAGAATATTCTTCTCTTTCTTCTCTCTCGACTTGCCGTCGCTCTTTCATAGTGTTTGGATGTTCTTGCCATCTTAAGAGCTTTTTGAGCGTACGCTTTGAGTGTTCTCGTATGACTATCTTTTCATTTTCTGCCAAACTTTCATGCTTTCTTTTATACCCTTTTGACTTGTTTCCATTCCTACATCCTCTTTAATAATAATAATAATGATACTTTATTTCCTACAGGCAAAAAAACCCAAGTACAGGAAATGTATAAATAAGGAATACACTATGCGTATACATTTAACACATTTACTAAAGTAAATAGGCCTCAAATATGCTACATGAGAACAGAAAAAAAAGATAAAGCAATTAATACTCTAAAGGTTATTGATAGCTGCACCTATGGCCTTAAATGAGCTGAAATTCACGTCACACATATCAGCGACTTTGTTATAAGTATCACACATCCAAAATACAGGTTACTTAATTAAAACGTTTGTTCTGCTTCTTGGGCAATTAAACATACATTCATATTGCGCCTCTAATCTAGGAACATTAAAATTAATTTTAGTCAACAGCCACGGACAGTCAATATTATTATTTAACAAACCAAACAAAAACTTAACACTTAACATATCACGCCTTTTACACAAATAAACAAAGTCTAGCCTAGCTACTAACATAATATTAGAATCAAGTTCCCTTTTAGGATAAAACCCATCAATTTTAAATCGCGTGTGCTTTAAAAAACGCCTTTGAACCGATTCAATGTTATTCATATGAACTTGGTAGATTGGAGACCACACCAAGGACGCGTATTCCAGTTTTGACCTTATATTAGTGTAATAAAGCAGTCTTAGGCAACTGATGTTGTTAAAATCACATCAGCGTGTGGCCATAAATCCATGTTGATTGGGTGAAATAAAGATTTTAACTGCATTATAAATCTGGTCGCATAGTACGGACTCGAAGATTTTTGCAAAGTTGCACGTAATGGATATAGGCCTGTAGTTGCATATATCATCCGACCTTCCAGATTTTAGGACAGGACACACTACTTTAGCGGTTTTCCAGATTTTTGGTATCTCTAATGATTTTACTATCAAATTACATAAATGTGATAATGGTTCCATAAATACTGCCGCACAGTCACGAATAATAATAAATAAGGTCTCCTAATAGCTTTTTGAACGAACCCTCCAGGTTTGCGCTTCCCTATCTCTTCACTTTTTGACAACCTTGTACCCTTTTAACTTGCCTTCATTGCTACAAGTATAAAATAATAGGATAGGGTGGCTTGAAATAGTAGAGCTAGAACAAAAAATATCCTTACGCCCTTAATGAGTGAATGAGTTGCCATCCTTGGTAGCACCTACAAGGGACAGAAGTGTTAGACGTGGTACCTTGGAAGATATTATGGCTTATCCTGGTTTTTGTCCTTCGGGTTTGACCGTTCGTGCCGAACCGACAGCGTGTGAGGTAAACGTGTTTCACCGTCGCGCTTTTTAGCAGTGTCGTAGGAGTGTTGGATTACCACCATCCACTAATTTGATTACATTATGTGTTCATTTCATTTATCATTTACAACATACTTTTATTTAGATATTATATTTCATATGTTTTATATATATAGTTATATTAAATAATAAAAATTATTTACCCATATTTAGAATGTTTTATATTTCAATTAAAGAATATAATTTCGTTCACTTTCTGAATTGAGCTAACAGCGGTCGAAATGTAGTGTATTACTTTTTTCGCTTTAGAAGGCATTGTTTACCCAATTTCAACGTATTTTTTTATTTTTGAACTTATAACACTGCCGCCACTGGCAACAAATGAATGCGTTTCATTATCTCACACAAACGGTTAAAACTGATCAATTTTGGCACTAAGTGTGTGGGAAAATCGGTAATCGGGTTTACTTGTCGGTTAAAACCGGTGAAAAAAACCGAAGTGTATGGGGGCTATACACTTGTTTCTATTATTATTTCTATTATTATAGGTTGTGCTGAGGATGGAAATCGCCTAAACTTGCTTCCAATTAATCTAAAATTACTAATTGTCACAAAGCTTACTAATGTCAAAATGTCTACCAAGGTGATCAATGTATTCCCTTAAATATGCTCCCACAAAAGAATGTATGAAATTGATAAAAAAAAATTAAATGTGCTATTTCAATGTTACCTAAACCAACCTCCTTCCACTCGATTTTCATCCAATTGGTATCTCTACCGACCGACGACTTCCAATTCAATTAGCGTCTACGACAGTCTCTGGCGCTCCGGTGATTCACAACTTCTCTCTTTCCCTAAGAGATTTTTACGGGACCATGCGCAATAACGTAAACTCCATAAACAAAGATGTCATCTCGGTTTCAACATTCGCCCGAAGGGGGCGCCGAAACCGAACGCAATAGCCGGAATACGAATGCACTTCCCGCCATAATTTTTGTTTTTCGGATGGTACCGAGATTTTACTACAGCATTTTGGATCCGTAGTTGGAGAATTTTGATTAATATCCTCTCCATACCGGAGCGGAAAAAAAAACGGGCGGCGATGGAAATAACGGAAACGCCAATTGGCCTTATGTTTAGGTCGCTAACGGTGTGAAAAAAGCAGTTTTTATGCGTTGATACGTGCGCTGTCCGAAAAAGCGCCAATTACCCCGTCGGTGGATGCGAATTAAATTCGCGTGAAATTGAAAAATAGCGTTACTACCCCAAACGAACGCGCGCCAGATCCATATATTAAAATATTAAATGTTGGGATGTAACAACTCGGCTACTGTGCAAAAATAATTTTTCGCAGCGGATACGCGATGAACAGTGGCTGCGAGGGATGATGATGGCATTCTATTGCTCGCTATGCCGTATGCAAGTGAGACCCCTCTATTGCCAATCGATGTTACATAAGGTCAGAACAATAACATACATAGTTTATCATATAAATCATTTTAAACGTCCAAAATTATAGTAATAGTTTAGGTTTATTTTTTGTCATAGTCAGGCGATTCAAGAGGCTAGTGAGCACCACTTCAGGAAGCTAATAATCTAGAGCTGCTACGAACGTTAGTAGACAATTTGGGTAATCCAGGAAGCTATAGTTTGTTTTTAAACTAAGAGGAGCAAATGAAAAGGCACATTTACACTGCAAATATTACCAGATAAATCACTAGATCATTCTGGCGGTAAATTTGAAATATTTGTAAAGCCTGTAAATTCAACAAATAAATCATCAATTCTGGATTAATGTATATGAACCAAGATGTTGGTTAAAATGTTTGATTTATTTTGATAAATATACAAACATCACTCAGTCATACAAATTCCAGTCAATAAATTTTATTCTTTGAACAGTTCTACATGATTCAGAAATGTAATAGCAAGTACTAAACTGTACGATAGCTGTAAATAGGACTAAGAGTTTTATTTTATTAGCTATACTTCACAGTAGCATAACATAATCTTTTACATAATCTTCACATAATCACATAACACGCACTAATAACCAACTCACTGACTCCTTATTGTCTCCTCTAAGTCTGAAATGTCTGAAAAACTATCGCTATCACTATCAGCACCAATACAAATAATAAATGATCAGATCATCTACAATTCCATCTAATGTGCATATTCTTGTTTCTTCTCGAATAACATGCTCAACACAAGTCTTCCAATTAACATTTTCAATATTTTGTATAGCTTGTAATATAATATAGCTCTCAATTTAAATGTGTTGTTCTTGGATGCCACTTCATTTTTTATTTTTTTTTCCCATATCAATTCAATCGGATTAAGTTCACAATGATAAGGGGGCAGTTTTAAAACAATTTTATTGTTATGTTTTGCCATTTCATCCAATCACATACATGTTGTACCTACTGTTCTTTATTAATTTTGATTAAGTTCAGATCGAACCATATCGTTCCTGAATTCAATCTGCTTAGATCGCAGCCATTCCAGCATATCTTTTTTCGTAGATGACCTTGTTAGAATTTTCTCCAGTTTACGACCTTGATACAATGCATTGTTCATGGCTATAAGAGCATTGTCAGGTAATTTTGGTAAAAAGTTGTCAAACCATTTTTGAAAAACTGCCGCATTCATCTCCTCATTATAATCTACAGTTTTCGAAAGGCAACAATCCTCCATCCACAAAGCCATGTTCAGATCCAACATGTAAAACAATAAGCCTCTTCCCCTTTCCACGCGGGTTTCTTAATCCTTTAGACACCCCTTCAATGAATGCCTGACGTCGGTTTCTACACTATCGTCTATCGTCTAGATTTTTGCTTTTCTATAACCTTCATTCACCCATGTTTCATTCACATAATAAATTGGTCGAGCTTCCCTTCGAAATTCCTTAATTGAGGTTAAATATTTTCGTCTCCATTTAATGATGTCGTCTCGTTGTCTAAGAATACTCTTGCGGTTCGTTTTCATGCACTTGAAGTTAATTTGCTTCATGAATTTGTGCAGTGAAGCATGGCCCATTTATAGTAAATCAGGACGTTTCTGGATTTCAATCAAAATTTTGTTCAAAGTAGGTAATTCGTTCGTGTAGAAGAAAGCATGTACAATTTGCCACTGTTTAACTGCTTCATCATATGTGGCAACACAATACCAGGTCGTCCTCCCCTGTATTTTGATGGTGTAACTGCCAGTTTCGTCATACTTCTTTACGGTCCGGTGCAGTGTTGATTTTGCAACTCCTAACAGCAGAAAATTATAAAATTGGTTGCAATATTCAAACTGTCAAAATTTACCCATTTTAGAAATCATAGCAGTTTTTCTAAGATTTACTTCATCAGTTCGCAGCTGCTTGTACATATTTAGAATACACTGGTTTTCAGCTACCGATAAATGTCCCAAATCTAAACGTTTGCGTTCTTTTGGAGGCGAATATGATAGTGAACTTGTCGGTCAGTATTCATATTAAGAATGGAAGCGTATATGTATTAGCACGCAGTTACACACTCCTGACTGTTTTATTCTTGAGACAACAGGTTTGTTTACGTTTGATAAAGCAATAGAACAATTAAAACACAAGAGCGAAGACAAAAATTATTAACCGTTTGACATCGAAATGTCAAATTTATTGTAATATTTCGCATTTCGTCTGTGTTAACCTATCTGCGAAACAACCAATCGCAAGTGTGGGTTTTAGCGCGGAGAATTTAAAACGCCCCTCCTAGTTTAAAAACAGACTGTAGTAAGAAAATAATCAGGGGCTGTTATCTAGAAAGTCATCAAATTAAGATTTAGCAAAACCCCAGAGAAAAAAAAGTCGTTAGGGAACAAATTACATGTGTCAAGAAGTTAGTGAGAAAGATTCAAGGAAGCTAGTGAGTATTATTGTAATGGTGTTATAATGGTAATTAGAATAGGTTAACACGCGGAACGCTGTATTAGACATACGACCTATGCGTAGAATGAAAGATTAACAGTGGCTTTATGTAGATATGTGGATGTTGGGCATTATTTGATAATCACCAAACTCTCTGCGTTACCTGTATATGAACTATGTTCGTGAATATCACAATTGAAAATTTAAATAGCCACAACTATTACACCGCGTTGAAAAGCTAATCGTCTGGGTCTGTGTTATCAAAAACACTATAGGTTGAAGACTTAGTACTTACCCCAGAGAAAAAGTTGTTAGGGAACAAATCAGGAATTAAAACAATAATTGTACAGAAAAAACCCCTCTCCCCTATGGAATCGAAATCTGTTCGTGTTAGATAAAAGTTACCAACTCTCCTTTGCGTATTAAACACGAATTTTGGCATTTCATTTTTACCACACCGTGAGGTAATATATTACAAATTCCTCCAGATAAAACAGATATTCCACCTTAACGGTAGTTATCCACGTGACGAAAAAAAGGGAAATTGAAAATTCGATGCGATGCGAAAATTTATTGACAGCGGGCGGTAGTCGGGCAATATGTACAAAAGGAATTTTCGAGATTAAAAGCAAACGAGATTTCCAGGACAACGTGATAGCAGCGTGGGGGCAGGAAGGAGAGCACACACAGCTCGTGTTTTGTAATATGTGCACGCAACGTTCTTCGGGGCGTACATATATTGAAAAGAATCCAGATATCAGAACGTATAGGCGAGGCGGCTCACCTAATATTTTTTAACGGGCGAAACAAGGGAGAGGTATTGGAATGAGCGAATTTTCCTTTTTCCTTCGGCAGGGAATACTACAAACATTGCCGCATATATTGGGAGAGATTTTCCTTTACGTTATAACCTGCAAATAACCAATAAGGAACGTCAAAGCTAAACGCATGAAATCCGGCAATATATCTTCGTGTCTATATACATCTGAATGAAGGAAAGACATGTGGAATTTATTGCAGACCACGTAGGAATGACTCCAGTTTCGGAATCAATATCGAAGAAGTCGAGAGGCGTTTTTTCACTGCTAACCACTAGATAGGTCGTGTATGATAACAAATGCTTCCATCAGCATTGCGCGGAACAAGCTTGGCTTGTGCGTACGTGAATGAAAACGAATATGGAGGGAAGCTTATCTGAGGAAATTCAGATTTATCGGAAGTAGATCTCTAGTGGTATGATATCGTAAACAAACTGACTCACAACGGACTTTCCATCTAGACTTTTGGGATTTGACTTGATATCGCAATGTAGGCATGAACATAGGTAAAAGAATATTTGGGAGTAAATTGCTACTTGATAAATTTAAAATGACGTGCGTTATGACTTATAAATAATATTCAAAAATACTCTATTTGAAAGATGATTTTTAATACTTAAACGCAAAAATGCAATCAATAGTTCTAAATCAATCAATACCTCAGTTGACGTAAGGATTTATAATTAAACATTGTAAGTGCTTGTTTCCTTTTTTTTTCTCTTTCATTATTTAATTAATTTCAATGATCGATTGCTTTGTATTGTTCTTTTATTTTAGTCAAGCCCTGATGAAGACACTATCTGTGTCGAAAATATTTGGCAATAAAGAAATAAATTAATTCAATGTCAGCGTTTTCTAACCCTTGCGAATCCTTGATACACAGTGGAGTTATTAGCGTTAATAGACTAGTTTCTAAAATACCTCTGAAGCATTGTGTTTTTGTAAGTATTCTTCGACGGGTGTTAATAGTTAAATTGCCAAAATTTTAAAAGATCCTTTGGATAATGATGCGACAAGTCCGTCATTTATGAATCGATTAAATCGCACTCCGTTGGCAAAAGAATCGAGTAGGTGCTCGAATACACAGACTCGAGTCGAGCCGAATCTAAGAATCGAGTCTGGACTCGAACCGGCAACACTCATGAGTGAAAGAAAGGTAAGATGTTTGTGTTTTATCCTTTAAAACTAGTTTTTGTTTGAAATTAATATGGCACGTTGGGCGCCAATTAAACATTTAGAAATTGAAAAAAAAAAACATATTCAGTTATAAAATCACAAGACCCTAGAAAATAATCGATTATTCTCCGAATCAAGAGACGTTATTTGCGTATTTTGGTGTTTTAATTATATTAGTTGAGTAATGAGGTTAGTATTAAGATTATTTTCGTATTTTCGTTAGCTCGTGGTATTCGTTACGATTATATAATCAATGGACCGATAATAATAAATTATTATACTTATTACTACTATTACTTTAGTAATATTTGAAATATTGTTATCTGTCGATGAGCTTGAACTAGCTATATTGGTAGTGTACGGCAGGATTCCTCTTCTCATTTTTTCAACGATGTTAAGATGATGTTCGTTGCTTAGCTTTAGGTATGGTTTGAGAGACTTACTTGAAGAATGACCAGTAATTTGAATAACTTCTTGTAAGTTGGCTCCAGATTTTCCCAATACTCTGCGCGTCTAGACGTGTCCACTTACTGAGTTGGTTAATACCAATTGGACATTTTTCTTCTTCTTCCAATCCCGATTGCGTGTTAAGAATAATCGATATATTTAAATATTTTGTGTTCTTTTGCTTAACATCTGTAGTATACGCACTGGACACTTCTCTTGACGTTCTTTGTTCGATGTAAGCCATTTAGATGCAGCAGTTTTTTTTTCTCCGCCCTGTGTAGTTTTGGAGAATATAGTGTTGTATTCAATAGGCCTGTAAGTTAACCATAAATGTTGACTTTGTTCTTGAAAAATTCTTTTATAGGCAGAAGATTGCTTCGTTGCCATGCCACGCGAGCTCGGCCACAGAAATCTGGTAGAACTTTTTTTGTAAGTCGTCCGGTCAATTTTCGCCTAGTTTACCATCATATTGCTGATCTCTTCAGTTGTCGGAGCTGCAGAACTGGATTTTCTTTTCGCTGGAAGCATTTGTAGCTCTCTCCTTTTGGCCGCACGTGCTTTTCTGGCATTCTCAAAAACTGTGTATTTGAGTCGGTCTATTTTCCGATTATAATCTTCAAGTACTTTCTTCTAGGGAAGTTCTACGGAAATATTCCAAATCGTCTTTACAACTCCCACCTTATAATCGGTGCCGTCAGTCCGCTTCATGTTGAAAGCCCAGTCTTTGAGAATACCTGGCAAGTGTTCATTCAAAGTCTTCTCAAGAAATTCATATTTTCGCTCTTCACAAAATGTCAAAAAGTGCTTTCAAATGCATTTGTGCGTTTTCCCACGTCGTCAAGGCTATTAATGCATGATAACTATGTAAAATTTGTGATTTCTATTGGTTAAATTCATGATGAATTAATGATCACCTTTAAGTGATCAAACAACGAGTTGATAAGATTAACACAAAATACAAACTATTCATAAATTCTAGAAATAAATCCCATCCAATGATTAGATTTACATAAAACCTAACACCATTAACGTCACCTACAGAAGAGAAAATCGCTAGAAGACGCGACTACGTGACCGTCCGCCCGCACAGGAGATAAAATCACAGGTGATTAAAGCGCAGTGAAATATTATAAATAACAGATAAAGCGAGCATCAAAGAAATTGTGCATGTAACAAAGTATTCGCCTTTCGATGAATTAATATATATCATTGATTTTTTTATATCCTTTCTATTATCTTATGAAACAAATTAATAGATGGCGCCGCGATTCAACTTATTAGTGCGAAAAACTACCGTATCTGTCGAAGGCATTAAAAAATCTTATTGTTTAATTTGCCTACATTTAGCTCAAATTAGCATCAGTATTATAGCTGTGGATAATCACCAGAATGTCTATATTTTATACACTTGTCGCAAAGCGTACCATCAATCCAGCGGAGATTCTCCTTCGACCGACTGCACCGTCAACGAAGTGATTAAAATGTAGACTCCCTGATAATCACAAACCACTCGAGTCTCCTCCAACGGAATATATCACGGAAAAACGATAAAATTTCAAATCACATATTCATTGCACTTAAACTTCCTATTTATGCGCATAGCTTGTACACAGTACATTTATTAGCGAACTGAACGCGGATGCAGTATGTTTCTCCGGCTTGCGGGTCAAAAAATCTAATTGGTCAGGCCGGCGCTAGTCGCGTCTGTAGATTTTTAATTGGCTCGCAACACGGGAAGCGATCTAGGCGCTAAAGTGACCGTTTAAAGGACGTACGTGGGTGCTTTGTCACAGGCACTTTCATAGCGAAGGTACGACTGGAGTAGCGCGATTTTCTCCATAGTTTAGCTAGACTCATCAATATTATTCATGGTCTTGGAATTACGTTACCTGTAAAGTAAATATAGTCGCGTTCAAATTTATTGAAAAATCTTGAGAAAAATCAATATTTATTATTATTGCTGATTATGGGTTGTTGCGTGAGTAGATTTTTTAGGATATTTCTATGGTTTAGAGGACTAACCAGACGTGTAATAGCAAGATTTTGAGCATGCTAATTCTTGAATAACCTATTTCCTTAATCGAAGATTATCTAAATGATACAATTAACTTTATAATATTAGGAAAATGAAAAATTCACAAAAGTAGCAGTAAAACTTTTGGCAGTGTGTATGCACCATGGGACAAAACTAAACTCGGACGATTGGTAATCGACGAAGCAGTATTGGCAGATAGATTACAAGCGATGTTGAATCTAAAATCTAAATCTGAAATATCTTTTATAAACAACGCTCACTTTCGTACAGGTTTATTTTTGTGGCATGGTAAATATGTACACTCGTGGCCACATAAAAGTTTCCGACCGACAAGCAAGTTTTTAGAAGTTTTTACAGTGTACGAGTGTGTTTATACTAGTCGGCATCGGATAGTATAACGTGACGATGTTTTTTTATTGAAGTATGCTGTTAAGCAAGATTTAGTGCAGACTTGAAATGTATGCTAGATAAAGAAATGTCGGAGTTCCCGATTTTAGGTCGGAAACTTTTATGTGGCCACGAGTGTACATATCTATGTAGCATGAACTAAGCATCTCTTATATCTGCAGAGCCAGATTTCGCCTCAATATAACTACAGGAACAATACAATATACAGAACAAAGCAGGTAAACGTACAATGCCTGTAATAATATATATCTATATGTACAAGCAAAGCATTGCTCTGAAGTATTATCTCCAGCGTATATGCTTGTGTGCAGCAGGTTAGGTTAATAATGTAATAAATTGAACTGTCATATCAGAAGATAAGTTTCCGGATTTTAGAATGTAATTTCTTATTCATCTAGATCTCTTCTTGTGTGTGTGTACCCGCATATATGTAAGTTAATTACTTTGTCATGGTACATTGTGATCGTGATATGATTTAAATAGGAAATTGCAATTATGCATCGTATGGGGTACCCGGTCCGCCGTTATTAATTTTTTCCGAAATTAAATGAATATTTTGCTCAAATAGGAGAGCAAATTACCAACAACGTACAAAATATATACCTGCTACAAAAACTATTACATAACTACAAAGTGGAAAATACAAAGTTCTTTTATTTATTTCCAACTACACCTGAGGAAATAGAACAAATCCTAAAGCAAATGAAAAGCAAACATACGAGAGACGTGTACAGCGTTTCTACGTAACTTCTAAAGCAAGTACATAGGGAGATATGTGACCCATTAGCAATTATCTTCAACAAATGTATGGAGCTGGGAGTTTTTCCCAGGCCACTAAAAGTAGGTAGAATAGTACCAGCCCACAAAAAGAATGATGTCGACAAACATGAAAACTATCGCCCAGTCAGTATAATACCAGCAGTATCAAAAATATTTGAGCAGGCGATAGTGGCAAGGCTTGCTAAATATCTGGAAAATAAACAATCAAGTCAACACGGGTACAGAAAGGGGCGCTCCACGACATCGGGTATATTGAGTATGGTAGAATATATCTACAAAGCTTTTGATGCCTAGTAATTATGCGGAGATGAGCATGCTGGACTTAAGTAAAGTTTTCGACTTGGTTAGTCGTGATATTCTGCTAAATAAGCTAAAATATTACGGAATAAGAAGAATACCCCTAAATTTACTAAGATCATACCTGACCGACCGAATGCAATTGACGGAGTTTAACAGCTTACAGTCCAAGCCAATAAAGGTTCGATGCGAAGTTCCGCAAGGATCTATTCTTGGTCCGCTACTTTTCATTTTATATATAAACGACTTAATGTGTTAATGTTAATGGGGCCCAGGTATGTATATATGCTGACGACACTTCCGTCTTAGTGCGAGACGCGGACCTTGCAATTCTCCGTCAAAAATCAGAATCTGCGATTAGGGATGCTGAACAATGGTTCACTGCAAATTAACATCACCAAAACACAAAAGTTAACCATTGCGACAAAACGCACGAGTCAGCCTTCAACAGCAACTTTCCTAGGTGTGGTCGTGGATGAAAGTATGAAATGGAATCATCATATTGGAAACTTGGCAAGAAAGTTTTCGTCTGCTTTATTTGCAATAAAAAGATTGAGCATATAGCAAAACACGAAGCAGCGAGGATGGCATACTTTGCATCTGTCCATTCCATTATGTGCTACGGACTACTCATCTGGGGCACGCCTGTAGAAACGCACAGAATATTTACACTGCAGAAAAAGGTAATTAGGTTGCTGTGCGACCTAGAATACTCAGCCAGTTGCAAAATACATTTTTCCAAAGCAAAATACTTACATTACCATCTGCGTACATCCCAGCAGCAGTTGCGTATGTCCATCAAAATAAACATACTTCCGTACAAAATGGAAATATCCACGATTACTCCACCCGCGCACGGAATAAAATGCGAACACCGTTCAAACGACTAACTTGTTGTCAGAAGGTAATCCACTACTGGGGAACGAAATTGTATAATTCATTGGCGGAAGTGTGGACAGACTTACCGCTAACGAAGTTCAAACCCATAGTCAAGGAAATGTTGAAGAGAGAATTATAGACAATTGAAGATTTCTTAGTCAGTTAATGTACCTGCACCTATACTTATATTTTTATTTATACATTTACAAAATTTAAAAATCATTCAAATCTTTGGGAGAGAGGGGGAGGGGGGCTGTACTTTAATATTTTTATTGCCCGCTCGCGTATCGGGTGCTTGACGGTTCCGTCTTGGCCTTCAGCCGCAGAAGTCATTGTCTTTTTTAAATATCCTAGAAGTTAATAGTCTACAAAGTTTAAATCTTCACACAAAGTAGACTGGCCTTCAGCCTCTCCATTGGTTTCGAGTTCTTTAATGTCAAACTGTAGTTCGTTTAACAATTAATATTTAAACATTCCTTTTGTCACCGTACTCAGTGCATGAAATATAATTTCTGGTATCCCGTATTCTTTTACTTCTTCAATCCTTTTGTAATTTTAAATTATTAAATAGAATTTAATTTACATACATATATTTTGTGGTTTACGTGAAGATATTATTAAACTTGCTCCTCACCTTCCCCTTAATATCGCGACCTTCTCCGTTAGGTCGACTCACCTCGCGGTCCAGACGGAGTGGCGCCTTAAAAATTTCCTCCACCCTCCCCTAAGAAAACCGCGCGTTCCTCACTGGGTACGATCCTTGGTGAGGGCAGGCTATTGAGATCCGTAATAATAGATAATTGAGAACGTGATATCCCTTGTTAGTGCAGCATTTATTAATTTGCTGGACGGCTTGACCAATTTTATTCTTGAATATCTTCTACGGTAAGTAGGTTGATGCACATTTGTCGCGAAAATTTTCACATTCTCAATTTTTTCCACGTTTTATATTTTAAATCACTCTAGCCAATCGATCGACTCTTGAATTACGGACTTGTGCCGATAAATTTCAGTTTCGTACTGGTTAGTGGCATTTTGTCTCAATATATCTGCTCACCAGTGTACATACGTATCAAATGAATTGTATTTATCTGTAAATATCTTGTCATGAAACCATCAGGTAAATACCAAATCAATACCATTTCTGCAACACGAACTTCCCGCTGTGAGCAACGTAGACGTATCAGAAGCAATATTAACATCAACCAGTCTGTCGTGTCGGCTATTACGAATGAAGCTATTACCGCAATTATTTAATATCTCAAGTTCGCGATCTCAAAGGAAACTCAGCGATGGCATTACACGGAGGTGCATATAGTTCCTCGTTCGATAACGTCCGGACGTACATATATGTATATAGTGTTATTATTATTATACGTGTGTGCGCTGTACATATAGGCGTATTTCAAAAAGCACGTTGATGTTGGCGCACATCTCACATATACTCACACATACTCTCTCGTATATACGTGTTATATAGGATATTGGAGTTGTATCATGCCGCCGCCTCGTCCAAATATAATTACCGCGATAGTCCTTGCTGCCGCATATTAACAGATGCATCGCAGACGCGGAAGTCGTTCCAGTTGACCACTGAGAGAGTACCGGCGTTCGCCAGACAAGTGAACGCTTTTATTTCGGATTTTTCAAAACGTGTTTAACGCGTGAACCGCACGCTGCAGAATTAATAATTCCCTTATTCGCCTGTTGACGTAGGAATGCAGTAGTTCTAAGTATGTAGACATAGAATCTATGTGTTAGAAATAATGAAGTAGATACAGTCTTGGTTGAAATCATCAAATATTTGTAGATAATAATCTGCTATAGTATATTTAATCTACATATGTACATATGTATATCCTCCTTTGAATAATATAACATGACATTATACTGTTCATATATTTTAAGGCACAACAAAAAGAAAAAGTGATGGTCATGGACAACACCCATACGTATACCTAATGGAAATAGTCGTTTGTGGTCAGAAATCATATTATATTGATAGTTTGATATTGATAGTCATTGGACCATGACGTGATTAGGCATAGGAAGAATTTGATCAGAAGTATGGAAAACGTGTGTCTTACGTTAATGGAAAATTTTTGGCACATTTTGCAACAACAACTGATTGCTCCATCCAACTGAGCAGAAAAAATGATCAAGCCGATAAGGTTTGTTATTTTATAGCTACAAGCCGTTTGTATCCAGTTTAGGTCCAGAATATGTTACTAAGACACCTATAAACGCAAAAATGATGAAACTACAGACTACAAAACCACCACTAATTTTCTTTCTTTCCTTCTTCCACTTGTAAAACTATTAAATCAAATGATGACAACTTTGAAATTAAAATCAATATTTTGATGAGGCCAAAATACTGACAAAAACTACAAACAGTTATACAATGGTGACACAGAGGTTCTAGTCCAGAAGAAAAAAAAACACTCCATTTTATACCCATAAACAAAGAGAGAATAGAAGTTATGGAACTGTACTTAAAAAGAATTAAAACTCGAAATAGAAAATAAAGTGGAAAATATATATTAAACGTTTCAAAGCTAAAGACCATCTGTCTCCAGGCATTCCACAGTATGCTAAGTGTCAGCCCTACGAGGACACTAAGACCTATTGTCACGCCACAGCAGAGCATAGTATAAAAATTCGAAAATTTCTACAATTCACTAGTCATCGATGTATCGATTTATTGTCGGTAGCAATTGTAAAGATAAGTAAGCAATTTGGTGATCTATGATCATCACACCAAGATGGAGACAACTGCACAACGCTTTACAGCTCAACAATTACATCTTAACAATTTAAAGCACTGGCGAACCAACTTATTGGCCAACAGAGGGGAACAAACTCTTTGACTTGATTGATTTCTGCATAACGAAAGGTATACCTACAAAGCTAGTTAATATAAATAATAGGGTACGGTGGCTTGAAGTAGTAAAAAATAAAAACAAAAATACCTTGCCACCTTGATGAGTGAAGACCTCCAGATACATATTTCGTCAACTAAGTTGCCATCCTCAGCAGAAGTTACGTAGGAAAATAGTATTAGACGTAGCCACTCTGGGAGATATGTACCACACAAAACACCACTTGAATAACACTGTGCATCTCCCAGAAGCTACGTCTAACATTATTTTCCTTGTGGTGAGGATGGCAACTTAGATGCCGAAATACGTATTTGGAGTTCTTCACTCATCAAGGTGATAAGGGTATTTTGTTTTTATTTTTTTATATCTAGTTAATGCCAATTCGTGTTTTGACCTTCCTTTGACTACTCACCGGTATTGATAACAAAGCACTTAGATTAATCCAGAAAGATATATGTAGTTCATTGAGCAATAGGCGCACTAAATGGACACCTAAAGTGTTACTCCATAATACTTTAGACCAAACATCTCGGTAATATAATAATAAATTTGGATTCTTTTTATTTATGTTAAGTTCACAAGCCGGGCAACTTTTGAATGACAATTAGCTGACACTTGCTAATTTAATTATAATCACTTAATTACCCTTCTTAAATAATATCGAAAAACCTAAAGATGTATTTGAAAATATAATTTACCAATATTACTATAACAATAATACGAACATATAATTTTAGGAATGAATTGATTTATCAAATACCTTATCTAATACCCTATGTATGTGTGTATAACGTGTACCACCCTCTTCGGTCTTCCTGCACCCTCGTCAATCGTTCTACTCCTTCCAAATCTACCTCACTACACTTTTTCAATCACCTCTTCCTTTGCAGTCGTTTTCTTAATTTCACTCACAGACTTTACTTCTTACTTTGAAATTTATTTATTCTTATTCGTACTTTATAGAGGTACTTTACTTTTCCAATAACCCTCGTATTTATTTCATGGTGCATGTTTCCTAGGAAGGGTATTTTAGAATTTAAAAGAAATATTTATGCCGATTTATTTTGGACAGCATTAACAATATTTAATTTTGATTATTACAATGGTACGCTCTCGTCCTTTAGCAGAAACGTGGCAATACATAGGCGTAAACATAATAAAAATATCTTACAAATGAGGTTTTGTATGAACATACTTTCAATTTAACAACGCCATCTATCTTACATTTTGAGTTCAGTGCAACTCGCTATAACCAAAATATCATAATTTGCCTCTAATTTCATTTCACCTTTGTTTCGTTTGTCTATCTCATTCCTCTCAAAAGTTACGAAGAGGGGGACACAATTTACATCCGCATTGTAGATAGTTATGAGGTTGATATTCAATGTAACTTTTCCTTCCAATAACACCCTCTTGATTTTAAATTCAACATAAAAAGACTTAAACCGGTGCAACATCTACCTCAGTAGAATATTAAATATGTGGTATCGCT
The DNA here is from genome assembly GCA_031763485.1 of Osmoderma eremita. Classification (NCBI taxonomy): domain Eukaryota; kingdom Metazoa; phylum Arthropoda; class Insecta; order Coleoptera; family Scarabaeidae; genus Osmoderma; species Osmoderma eremita. Next base: position 12,792 of record JARFOC010000849.1, on the reverse strand, counting down.
GCTAATATTTACGTGTTAGACGCTTAATAATTGCAACCACGACTGTACATAGGAAACCTGTCGCCTAGGAAGTAGCAGGCCGCATACTCACGATATTCTCTCATTTCTTGCGTCCAGTCTGGAATTGTAAATTATACGGCGACAGAGGCGCTTAAATCCGTAATTATTTTCATTCATTTCACAGACATATTACCTGTCCATTAGAGGGCGAAATAGACCCCGCGTGTCGCTCTAATTGATGTGCGCACTAACGATATAATGAAATACCTTCTAATAATTTTAATAATCATTTGTTTTTCGTGGATGACAACTGCTATTATAACCGGCTAATAAATACGATGTTTAATTAAAATGCAAATAGAAAATAGAAATGCGAATGTTATATTATTAAAATATAGATAGTGTTGATTATGCCGTGTTTTTCTACCTTTTGAAGGTTGTAATGTTGATTTTTCGCTTTAAAATATCATTCCCGCAATAGAATGCATTTCTATCTTGTTCATTGTTCGCATTTTGCTTGTTCTAAAGATATTTGTTGTGGTATATTTTCTCCTTTGACTCCTTTTCATCTATTTCCTCGCCGGCTGTGTCTGAATAATATAGGTACCAACATCTTTCCGGAGAAAAGGGTGGCCCCATTTTTGCCTTTGTAAATCTATGTAGGTCAGGTCGCGAAGGGAAAACTTTACCCTACCGTAATATCGAATGCCCTTTCAAGTTAGTTGGTCCCTGTTCTCCTAAATCGTATAATACCGCATCCTTTTGGGTAATTAGTGCCCTTGTTGAGACGAAAATCCGATCTCAAATAAGCAAGATGTTATATTTAGCGGCCGAGCAACTTTGGCAGATTCTACAGTGAGTTCTATGATATACGGGGACAGTTTTAAAATGCAGAGTTATACGAGGATGGTATGATAAATACCCGTGTTTGACGACAGATGGCGCTTTGTGTGAAAATCTACATTACCGACTGTGAGTACTATTCTTTTCCTCGAAAAAAGAATATACCATATGCAAAACAATTATATATTATCATATTTATCATACCACTCTCGTATCTTAACAGATTTTTGGAACACCCTTGCGAGATGATGTAGTCACATAAAAAAAATTATATGAGATTAAGTTCATATTTTTTACAACATTAATGTTTGCTAAACCCTATAAAAGTAGAGAACTGTCAATGTCAATTGATCAATGTCAAAATTAATCTATCTATGTATCTAGTTGTGTTTACGTAATTCTACAGATGCTAAAACTTTATGTACTTATATTATAAATACAATATAAATAGCAATCAATATTATTTTTATAAGAAAAAAATAAATATATGTACCAGCCGTTCGCCCAACCTATAAAGAGACCCTCATAATTCGATAATATTAAAAATCCTATCTCAGATCGTTTTTTTTCCGTCCATAACGTTAATTATAGAATATATAATAAAATCGTTAGACTCTTATATGAGGTTATAATATTATTTTTAATTGAGGCTTTAGATTTTTCTAATGTCAAAACATATCAAAACCTCGAATGTTAATGAATCGTTAAGGCGACTTAACGACTACTTTTACGGAATATACGGTTCATTTTTTAACCCTTTTAATGCCGTTTTTAATTACGACCGCCGTAAACTGATCACCGGCTTCCCTTCGATTTGATAAATGTGTAATTTGGATACCGTATTATCGGTCAATTGTAGAGATAAGTTTAAAGTAGTGTCTTTATAAATACAAGTTAATTTTCGTTTGAATATGTGTATATGTATTAGTTTAAAGTGTGTCTCGTCCATGTTTGGTATAAGATTAAGGTTTTGATTTATTTTTTGTTAGGTTTACTATTATTACAAATGATAAGATAGGATTCCACCAATCAAAAATGATTAAAAATTTTGCCGTAGTAGTCGTAGTGGTGCGACAATTATTGAAAAAAGAATGATTGGTGAGTGGATTGATGTTTGTTTAGGCAAAAAAAATGAGATGATTGTTGGAAAAAAAATGCTTTAAATCATTTCGGTTTGAATTAGTATTATTTATGTGTGAAATAGTAAAATACAAACGCGATAAAACATGCCTAACATCAAGTAATCATTTATAATGTAATTTGTAAACAAAGATTGAGAAATCCGGAAATACTTAGCTGTTTGACTATGTGTGAGTACGTGGGCGACTTAGGGGCTCCTAACTTGAAGAATGGGCTTCGAAGTTGTGAAGGTAACACGTAACACGCACCACATGGCACTTATTAAAAAAATACAACACCGCTTTGTCGTGATCGGACCTAGACAAACGGTTTCTGCTGTCTCGAAGGAACAGATCTGGACAGATGAAGACGAGATGTTGTCTTGTCGCGTGCGGACAGAGACGAACCTTGGGTGTCCTTATCGGTGGAGAAAAACCGCTGTCGCACTCCGATCAGACGAAGTCACTTGTTGTCGCGAGTGGCCAAACGAACTCCAGAAGGGAACTGTCGAAAGGGAACTCACCTTGCTTTCGGAATTTTCTCTCGAAGAAGACTTGCAAAATTACCTGCACTGGCGAAGGGTTCAACCAATCAGAGGCCGGCAAGTATTCATTTAAAAATATTATGTGAACACAATGCTTTACTGTGCTGAATCATGGGTTAATTACGTATTGATTCGTTCAGAGAAATTGCAATGTAATACGGAATACAATGATATCTGACAACACTATATTTAATACGAGAGAGAGGAAATATAATTTAAAATTCGAATAAGTAAAATGCATATCTTCTGTATGCCCGAACAAAGAGGGTTTTGGTTTGGCTACCTGATCCAGGATGATTGTTATCCGGGGCTGTTAAAGTGGTGACGTATTCGTACTGTCGGAATTTTCGATAATAAATATAAATCGGTTTATTGCTTAGTTCAAGGAAAAATTTTATGATTGCGCCGCAGATGTTGACTAAAATCTACAGCAAAAGAATTCTTAAACTCATCCTAAATAAATAGTGACGAAACATTATAAAATAATATTTTAGAAGAAAAGAATTGTTTTCTGTTACACGGTGAGTGTAACACTATTAATTGATATAATTTGGTTTTGAAATGTAACAGAAAATAATTATTCTTTTACGTTTCGACAACTAGTTGTTGCCATTTTCAAATTTCTAAAATATACCTTTTCATTTTTGGATATTTTTGTATTTCCTTATATTTTATTCTTATAATTACTAACATTTTTATCCTCTGCAAATATGCGTACATTAATTTTAACATTCAAACTTTCCTTTTTGAGAGAATTGTCAATACAACGTGCCACTTTTTTAAACGAGAGACAAACATCGAATGTCTTGTTAGAATTAAAATTTATTTTGTATAATTGTAGAGTTTATTTTTCCGTTGTTTAATTTAATAAGAATCGTTGATTATTTTCCTACTTAGAATCACTTTTTCGTTCTCCTGCATCGCATAGCAGCTACAAAATGAATATAAAAAGCTGTACTTTTTACAGTAATCTGAGAGTACAGAAAAATTGCACAGTATTACGTGAATGAGCGGACATGCGTGCGTACCCTTGCTCAGTTTATGGTAAACTGCAACTGGATATTTCTCGTTGTCAGTGAGACGCGAATGCGCGGTTGCCATTCACAAAGCAATCCCCCGTTCCGTTGTGGGCATACGTGTATACTTGCCTTTGTAGTACACGACCTGCAAGACATGCATATTTCGAAAGACGAATGTATTATCTAACAGTACCAGGCCAATTGCTATACATATGGTCTTTTTGTTGAATTAAAGCCTGTTTATTTTCCCATATATTCAGCGTCGCCCTGAAGAAAAATATTTTTATATATTCCTCCAGTTTTTTTTCAGGTGTGATTACATCTGTACATATAAGCAATAACTAACGACACGTATCCGGGAAATATTAGTTTATTTAATGCACATAAGCAGATCATGCGCTTAACGTAATGCAATGGTTCCCATAGTTACAATGTAGGTAGGTACTTAAGCGTGTACCAACTGCATTGAAAAAACAAAGTTTCCTGGCAATAAGTGTAAGAAATGCTGTGAAGTGATGGCTGTTATTACAACTAAAATAAATCAAATATAACAAGTGTGTGGCTACATATTCCTTTACTATATAGCAGGCGATTTTCTTCCTACATCCAATCTACTAGGCAGTTTTATGCTTAGATTAATTTATGACTTAAAAGAGTTACATAAACTATAATTTAATGGTGATGTGTTGCGAATAAGAATGTATGCAGCATTCTTATTTATGCATTCAGACAACGTACCAACAACGGGCATAGTATATATAATGGAGATATTTTCTCAACTTTTTCTTACGCTAGTATTTTTGAATTCCTGTAGGTAGTCCCAAATTAGATTAATTTTATGTTGACTTGAAAAATTCACTTATAAAATACTCAAAGAATCACCAGAAATGGCTTGACAGATTGTAATGAAACTTGGCATTAAGCATGCCCATGTAGAACTATGTTACTGATAAAAACAATTCCTGGTTTTCTCAATTTTCTTTGTAAAAGCATTAAAGAAAATTATGTCTATTCAAACAGACACGGGACCTTAGCAATTTTCTTAGTCATTAAAAGATAGATGGCAGGCAAAGTAAACGCAAATTTAAAATTCTACGGTGCCAAAATTCATTGCATATATGTTTAGTGCAAGCTATCGGCCGGATTTTAAAGGAAAAATAGCTTAATCAACTTAATATGGGTCAATTTTGATGGCTTTGAAAAAGATTCAAAAAATTGCTTGCAAAAACACCTAATGATGTTAAGCAAATAAGCAAAGATTCGTGCCGTGAGGTCATGTAGTTTTCATTTGAATTTTTGCCTAATTTAACTCCTAATTGCATAATTTAGAAATCAGGTAATCTTCATACTACGAGACCCTATATAATGTACCGCACGGTTTCAACCCATATATAATTGACATTATATATGGTTGTTTCAAAGTAAAAGATATTGAATGTGGTTCCTAAAGAACTATAACTACATAGTAAGGACAATGCAATACACAATTTATTGAAGAAAATTTAACATCTTAAATGAAGCTCAGCGGGTAGGTTTACTGAGACAGCAGTGTGTAGTGTGGTTGATCGAATTCACAATATCTTAGATGATGGAAAGTATGTTTCTATTTTACAGTTCGACCTCACCAAAGCATTTGATACAGTTGATGTTAAAATTGACGCCCATCATTCAGACTTGGTTGGTGTGGACATTAATGTACACCAAGGGCCTGTGCTAGGGCCTCTAATTTTTTTCTTGTATGTTAATGATTTACTCGAGTTTGTAGGGATTGGTAAGATAATATCCTATGCTGACAATACTATTATAATTGAAGCCAGTAATTCAATTGAATTAAAAACAAATATAAATATTGCTTTGCAAGCCTTCACAGAGTGGTGTATAAGGAATAGAGTGATTGTTAACTTACACAAAACCATTTGTCTGCAGAATCACTGTAGAAGAGTAACTCGAAGTCTAAATATTTCTATAAATGATTGCACAATTAAAAACTGGGAATCAGCAAAACTTCTGGGCGTACATATTGATGCCGATATTTAATGGTCGTCTCATGTAGATTACGTTTGTAATATATTAGGTAGCCCTTACTGAGTATTATTTCAATTAAAGAAAAAACAACACATCATAAATCTACTGAATATCTGTTATGCCTTTGCCTATTCATCTATGAATTATAATGTGAATGTTTGGGGTTATACCATGAGTCGGAAAAGGATATTTATTTTACAGAAGAGACTGTTAAGGCTAATATATAGGGCTAAGGGTAGGGATAGTTGTAAACCGATTTTTAAAGCCAACAATATTTTAACTTCTCCTTGTATTTATATAACAAAATTCTAACTGTCACGCATATAATACGAGGCATGACAGTTCATTGAAAACATCTTCACACAAAACCTCCCTCTGTGAGTTCTACATATGCCGGTAAACAACTGTACAATGCGCTGCCAACGGGTACACAAAACATACTTCTACCTCATTTATTAGCACATAACCTTAAGCGGTTTCTAAAATCCAATTGTTTTTACTCTGTAGAGGAATTCCTACAGTCACGGGGCTGAGGGGTTGCATTTGAATACATTTGATTTTAATTTGTTTTTAAGTTTGTTTTTGATGTCTTATATTTTATCAATGTAACAATCTTTTGTCATAGATTGACTGTTGACGTAGCTTATATCATTGTTTGAAGATCTTCAGACGAAGAATAAATAAATAATTTAAAATAACAAGGAAGTGTTCTATTTGGAAATATGCATCAGTAATTTGTGTAGTAATTTTGCGTCATTATAAATTTGCATGCGCCATTGATTTATTGAAACTAAAACCTTCTGTTTTGAATGCGAATGATGTTTTTGGGTACAAACACTTACAGGTTAACGAATCCAAACCTTTAAATAAGGAACACCATCTGAAGTGTTGTCAAAAATAAATATATGTATTGTATATCGCGTACGGAGAGCCATACAAAGAAACTTATCAAATCATTGCATCTCATAACTTCACATCAACTACAACAATCGCCCCGATATCAAACAAATGTATATTCCTTTTCTGCGAACACCTCGTCCGCTTACGGTTTCCAAGAAATTTACGATGCGAGATTCGGTTCGCGCCGGCGCGATTAGTTCCGAGGGAAATCGAGCGTGGCGCGGCCGTCGCCGTTCCGTCAGTCAGCGGTTTATAATGGTCATCCTTTAATTGAATTTGAAGATCGTCGTCACCGTCATCCGCTAGCAGAAACTCGAGACGTGCAGTTTTTAATAAACCGAAACGGAGAGAGAAGCGTTTTGGTCGTCCATTTTCCTTACGGTGAAACAAAACGCCGACTGCAAAGGCAACTTTCGAAAGTTCGACATGGGAATCTTAACGTACCCTTGGCGATTAGTAAAAGTTAAAATTCGAAGGAAAAGTAGCGTGGAAGTAGAAAGATGAATTTATGTAATTTCAACCAAGTTAACGGAGTTTTCTATTGATTTATACAGATCTTTATATATTTATTTATTTTAATCTTGTTTATTGTAGCTATTTCAGTAGTTTTGATTGAAATTTGGAAGTAATATTATTGTTACAATCTTTTAGCACCATTCAAAGATTTATAAAGCTGAACATGAAGGTCTATTTTCGTTCTGATCAGAATCATCGACAGAGGGAAAATCCCTGCTTTTCGTTCGAATCAAATAAGGTTTCATATGGCATTTGGACATTTGAAAGAATATCAGTTAACAGAAGAATCGTTTGGGTTAATGATTTCGTTAATGGTGTCAGTGAACTTCTCAAAGGACACATCTTAAGAGCAACAGAAAAATTAAAAACGCGAAGTAACAGCATTCAGAAGTTATGTAGCACTTAATGGGGGATGTTCTGCGTTCGTTTTACGATGTCCTCCTCTTTGTCGTGTTTATTCTGCAAATGAATACGGCGCTGCCGTTTGGTTCCATAGTAAACGTACTCATTGATGCCCAACTAAACCAGGCAGTGCACATAATTTCGAACATTATAAAATCAATATACACCAGTCTATTGGTTGCCTGTGTTCACATAAAATAATGTTCTTCATCGTCTTCATACGTTGGTCCACAACCTGCCCTGGGAGTGTATAAAACATACTACGAGGGCAGATACGAAAGTGGGTGCAAGAACAACACAAAGAATACTGGAAAAATACAACCAGGCAAAGTCATGGCAAAACCTTTATTAAGGAGCCATTATTAAGGAAGGCCGACGAACAACTAAATCTTAGTAGGAATCATCTTCGTATAGTAATAGGTCTCCTGGCAGGAAACTGTGCACAGAAAGGACACCTACAGAAAATGGGGTTGAAATTGAGGACCCAAGCTGTAGACTGTGTGACTGCATGTGAATGCAAAGTCATAACAGACTGGAAAGGAAGAAGAGAAAGTCAGAAACGAATATTGAAGCAGACCAGAACCTGACACACAGACGGATCGGAAACAAGCACAGGGTCGGAAGCAGGGGTATGCAGGGGATCCAGGAAGGATGATATGCGTACCCCTGCGAAGGCACGTCTTCGTGCTTCAAACTGAAATCTGTGCAATCCAAATCTCTGCTAGGGAGTGTCTGAGCCAGGGGCCATACAGCACACCGCTCTATATTCTCACTGACAGTCAAGCTGCGTTAAGGGAATTAGCATCTTATCGGCTGGTATGAGACCACCTGTAAGACCTTCAATATCTGGCGAAACACAGTACAGTTTAGCTGATGTGGGTGGTGAGATATGGAGGTATTGCAAGCAATGACCAGGCGGACCAGCTAGTAAGGAAGGAATCCGAAATAATCTTCATCGGGTCTGAGCCAGTGATCACAAAAACTGCTTCGCGCGGTGCGGCCCCTAAGTGGGTGACTGAGCAACATCAGAAATACTGGAACCATATAGCATGACAGAAACACAGGAAACAGATGCTGGGAACACAGTCACAACATTTGGCAGCTGACATACATGCATCCAAGGAAGACATGTAATGACGAGACAAAAGATAAATTAACGAGACGACATTAGCAATGTGATCTTTAAAACAGAAGCCCCAGAAGGCTCTTTGGGAAACCAAACATGAACCCAGAGGACTATATAGACCAATCGGCCAAGGGCTTGTACAGATTGCTACAGGGTAGAAGGATTTGGGAATGGGTGGAATAGGAAATACAAAAAGTGGGAGCCAAATACAAAAGGCCAAGCGACTGAAGTATTTCCGCAGACTCATGTCAGACGGTTCCCATTAAAAAAAATATATTCTACCACCGCACGCACGAAGTGACAATGACTGCTTTGGAAAATTCAAGATAATTAAAAATAATCACTAGCTTGCCAACCACCTCGATATAAATAACATTGAAAAAATTTGATTGTGGTACAAATATCCCCAATATTATAGATGCTTGAATATTATCAACCCCTATGCTTAGCCAAACCACTGTGAAGAAAGTTTACTGACACGCACCAAATGCTATTCATTGACAGCAAGCCTCCTGGATTAGAATTACCACGTAAAATATAACACTTTGTGAATAAAATTAGAAGAAATAGTGGGAGACGGGCAGATAGTCTGCATATAGGGGTAAAGTTTCTGATTCAGGGCTATTTAAGCCGGTGGTTTTGTTTCTAATTTAGAGCATACAGTAGCCATAACGCAAGAATGTAAATAAATAGAGGCATTTATAAGGCAGTAGACTGATTCTGCTTCATTTATTTTGAAGGAATCTTATCATTATCTCACAACTGGACACCTTATCAAAGCATCAGATTAGCTAAATCCAAATTTTCGCGTTGCGAAGCAATCAACCGCGATTAGTTTGATCAGAATTATCATAAAAATAATTCCTTCCCGCCCCGTAGGAAAACGTTATATTTCATGCTTTATCTCTGACGACATTGGACTTTATCCGGATCAGAACCGTTTTTTCCTCTTATCGAGCCCAAAAGTTTAGCCGGCAAGCGTTCACCAGATAACGAACGAACCGGTCAAATTAAACACGCCTCCGCCATATCTAGCTCGGGCCTCGGCTATCAATTATTACTACTGATCCTCCGACCCTTGACCTGATAAATATCGGCCGAATCCTATTAAGAGTAAAAAGGAGGCCGACTGCGATTGAATAAGAAATCCCGGGGACTAGGACGGCATTGTGTCGACGATACGGTCCGCCTTTGCCGGATAGGAGAATTGGAATCGTTTCTGGATGGGGAGAGCTTAAGCTTTTCGCCCACAGAAGCAGGTACATTTTATTGGTTTTATTGTTGACTTTCACGTGTGCTTTTCTGATTGGTTATTTACTGCTGTTTGTGCCGGTCACGCACAAGGAACTAGGGATGGAATAGTATGTCAGCATATCTAGCTAATTTGCGAATACACTTCGATTGAATACTGATGCTTTATTTGTTTTTACTAGATAAAATACCTGGGTGAAAATTACACCTATCCTTTTTTTTGATAAATCTGCTATAAAATACTCAAAATATTTTTTTTTACAATCCTAAATCCGACCCTATTTTATGTCGAACATTAATTAAAATTCCAATCCGATATCTCGTTGCTTTTTTAGTCCCAGCTCGCCTGGAGTGGACGGTACCAATTTTGTCGATGATATCCACCCATCCTACTGTAGTCTCGTTACGTCTGATTTTCCGCCTGTTTTGACAAGTTTAAAGGGTCACAGCGCAAACGGGCATTTAACGGATTATACTATGGCAGACGGCGCCCTAGAACCGATAGAATTGGCGACAGGGTTGGCATTTTTTGTCCGCTTTGGTTGGGGATTTCTCTGTCTTTGGGAAACTAATCGATTTCGGCCAACTTGGAGGCGCATAATTCGATAGTAAGAAAAGGATGTAAAGGTTTTTGGAGATCACTCGGTAAGTATGTACTATTGGGTGTGACAGAGATGTACAGACAATCCGGAGATATTTTATCGCAATTATATCAAATATGAATTAGTTAGTCATACATTAAATCATAATAATTTGAACTTTTTGTTTCGTGTTGTCTTGATATGCATTTCAGCCAGTGTGAATTATAGCAACATTGAACTACCTTTTGATATTAATAATAGATGTCTTTAACTTTGCCAATTATGTCAAAACTGATTAGCTGTCAAAAGTAGAACATTTAGTGAGGTCAAAATATAATCCGCAAGTTAGGTTTCGCCGAACGCTAACAATGTTTTTAAAAACTTTTATTTTAACTTATTACTTTACACTGTTGTACAATA
>JARFOC010000848.1:0-24940 GCA_031763485.1 Osmoderma eremita | reverse complement strand
AATATCCTGGAACATAAAAACTAAGGGTGATGGAGAAATTCTGAAAAGATAATTGATTTCAGCATGCAAAAGTATATAGGAATCTGACATTTTTGTGTTTGGGACAAATATCTTGTTTACCTGTGTAATTGATTCATTAGTTAAATACATGTTCAAAACGATCTCCTTACTTAAAAGTGCAATTTCCCAATCTATTTGCAAAATTTCTGCAAACATTCGCCGTTGTTTGGGACGACATGTTACGCAAATAATGGTTAATTTTTCACCGTAGTTCGTCGATTGTTCCAGTTTTGTTATGCTGGAAACCATAAATAGATGTCGAATAGAAAAAAAGTCGTCCGGAGCTAAATCAGGAGATCTAATAGGCCAATGAATTGCACCCAACCTAATTATTAAGCGATTATTAAATGCTCAATATACCCGCACTGGGTAGCATTACGCCACCCATCCTACTGCAATCAAATCTTATTCAGTGTAATACCGTGTATGTTTTGGAGACAGAGTATAACACTATTTTGCAAAAGGGCTAAATAATTTTGCAAATTCAAATTTCCATCAATCAAAAAGGGCCCAATTATATGATCCCCCAGAAAGGGCTGTCCAAACATTCAACTAGTAAGAATATTGCGTTCGCGCAATCGTTAAGGAATATATTTTTGTTAACTTATGCGAACGGTATTTGCTTTTCCTTGAGGTTTTCTACCGCGACATGCCAATAAACGGGCCAATATGTTCAATTGTACTGCAACAGCAGTGTCTAACAACAAATAAAGTTTAAGCTGCAAATATTTAATAATGATGTGACTTAGTCTTACCTTTTCAGTGTTTTCGTCGTCCAGAGAACCGGAAAGTTTTTTTACAGCATTGTTTTTGTTGCGTAAGAATATATTCTATTAAAATTAATTAATTAAATTAAATTAAAGGCAACGTCATTCGTTGACCAAATGTAGTTCTTTGTTGGGAAACAAAGTTTGATAATTTTAGTTAATCTACAAACAAATTTGAGTTAATTTCTTTTGAGGGCACATACAGTCCGTCTTTTGAAATGACCAGTCAGTGATCGGTTGATACGAACTAAATTTATCGACCGTCCATTTCGAAAGATGACTTACTGCAAATATATACTAACGAGGTTATTAGCTCTCCTGTCTCTTAACAACGGCCAACTTTTAAAGAATTCTTCTACTTTGAGTGATGTATCGTTTCTACGCAAAGGGAAGTTCAACCTCCATTTTTGTACCACTTCATCCCAAGGTTCATTCTATGTTTGCATCCATGTTCGGGCGTTAACTAGGTCAAGATCTAGAATTCAGAAAATTTTCAAAACATTTAGTTTCTAATTCAATAGAATAAAGTAGAATACCGAGCAATAATTATTTATTTGTTCAGTTATCAATTAATATTTCGTTTACTACCTGCACTACTTGTTCCTTTTACAACTTCCTTGTCCTTTCTATCACTCGGTGATCGTCCTAAGTATAATAATAAGTAATAATAAGTTTTTGATTTTGTCTACCAGTTTTCCACGGGCAAGTACATGTTTTCCTACAGGGCTATCGTGTTTCTTAATGGCAGGTACGTAATACGTAAAAGTATTTTCATTTGGAAATAAATTTATAACTTTGGACAGTAAAATATTATTCCCGTCGTGGCTTATGGGACTGCAAGCATGTGTATAATACAGTAAGTCTATACCAATACTGAGATTATTCAACTCACCTATTCACTAACCTGCAATAAATATGTTTGCATATTAAATGGTTATGCTTCACCCTAATACATAATTTATCTTCGTCCTAAGACATTTTCTTTAAATAAATAAATAATAACAAACTCCTACAACTATGCAGAACTAAAGGTATTGTTCTACTCACCTCTAAATTTTACTCTTAGGCAGATCGCTTTAACCACACTATTAGGAAAATAATTAAATAATAATAATAACTCACTTCGCACTACTCACGTAACGGTAACAACGCGGAATAATTCTGGGCGCTGCATTTTTACCATTGCGTCGTCGCGCAGGTGTTCATAAGTAAAGTTATTATTCTACCAGTTTTCAATGAAGTATTTCTTCCTTGAAGGAAGAAAGATATAAGTAATTTAAAGAAGAATATACAAGGTTCGTTTTAAGAAAATACATTCTTAGGCCGAGAGTTGTTTACTTGGCCCAAGTAATTTTTCAAGAAAAGCAAATACTTCGGTCAAAGGCATTCATTTTATTCACTATAGTAATCATTCTGGATTTACTTAACTATTTTCTTAAACGAAGTAAATTTTGTCAAGAAATTAGATTTACTGAAATACAGAAATCCTTTTTTTCTGTGTATTGTATCCGAATGGTTATGCCAAGCTAACGTGCATTAAGTATACATACGTATTTTCTAATTTGTTTCTTTTTGGACGGATATCATAAAATTGCTCGACGCTATCGCCTCATATGCTCACAAATCGTATAATGATGTAGTGATTCTGTAAAAAGTCGCTCTCGCGTTAATAACATCAGTTTGGACGTCGTTACGATGTGGATGGCCCCGTGACAAAGTAATCAAGTAGACCGATAGGGTGGCTGCGGACTAGCGTTGGCGGTACCAGGGGAGTTCACCGAGGCTTCCCTTCCCGACGATATCCCAACGGACACGAGAGCGGCGTGAATGCTATGGTGGCGGTACAGCGACTACTGCGCCTCTTCGTACACTTATCTGCCTGTTTTATGGGACAGGTACATTGTTTCTAATCGTAGGTGACACGTTCAATAAAGTATGAAAATGTGCGCTATGAAATATTCATATCTGACGGGGTTGCCATGGATATACGTGTCATGTATGATTTTCCGCGAGACTGCAGTTCAAGTTGGCTGCCGTATGCTTTCATACTTACTATAACTAGATACTGTTTGCAGGATTGCTATTTGCTGACTCTCGCTACTACTGTTTCTGTTGGTGATACTCCTGTTTTTGCTATGTACTGACACTTCTGACGTCGTCGTAGTCGTTACTGCAATATCGCGAATCCTGACAGTTATTGCGTTTTCTCCTCGCGAGATATCGGGAACGCTACGGGATGTGTCACGGGTATTTCTGATTAAAATTGCCGCCGCTTCACCGACGACCGTGCCGTGCCGCTTGTGCATCGATTGTCTCTCTTTTCTATACGCGATGAGAGACTCGCAAATAAGAAACAAAAGGAATTACCCGACGGCGGATCATTGTGCTACGCTGATTTAAATGCAAAGGTTTATGATAAAGAACCTACCTACATGTGTAAATAATACTAACACACATCTATGTTATCGGTTAACTGTCAATTATTCTGAAACGTAACGTAAATACTAGGCGACATCTATACTTTTTTGCACAAACGTTATTGTTTCATTTTACGTTCATTTTCCAATCTTAGCGAAATAAAGGATATTATGTTTAATACTGACGACAATAACCACTTTTTAAAATTAGTATTACTTGAATATACTACGAATATACATATATGAAAATTCGAAAGAGTTTACAAGGTAATAAAAAATAGAGCCCTGTGCGCCGTGACGTCAGTGTTATGCAAATTAACATGTTTTGCATGGCTGTCTATTGTTTTCATATTTTATACTTTCATTACTGTTTTACTAACATTGATTAAAAAGGCGAATTATAAATGTCATGTTGTTGTTTGTATCCTAGGGCAGAGATTGCGGCCTTGAGGTCTATTGCATCACTCTACATTAGGTTTGTGTAAGTGTGTATAGTGTTAACGATTACACTGGTCAACAAAATTTCAGATTTATTTTATCCCACGAGGTAAAGTGAGTGAACTTGGTAGCACTTTTTACACTTAATTCATATGTTTTCAGAATTTTTCTACCAGTCAGGGTTTCAGAGTGACAAACCAATAAATTTTTGTGAAAGTATATATTATAATATGTATAAATCATGAAAAAATTACGTACAAAGTGATATATTTACTTGGAAAATGTGCTGATACATCCAAGGTTATTCTGTGAAAAAGTCCAAGTGGGAGTCAAGAAAGTGTATTTTTAGACTCATGTTGCGACTCATGGATTTACATGAGGCCATTAGATTGTTAATAATCTCTACATAGTTTTCGGCTTAACGATTTCCCAAGAGGCCGTCGCAAATCTCCTTAAAAGATAACCATGCTGCTCTTTCAATTCCATTTAGCGCCTCAACAAATTTTTCATCTCAAAACAGCTCTCAGGGAACTTACTCCTCACATATGCAAACCCACTGTTTGTTTTATCCATACCATTGACAAAGTTTTCATCAACCCAAGCGTAATGTGCAAAGGTGGCCAAATATATTTTTTGAGCATCAAGTGGTGTATGACGTTTTTTTCCTGGGCTCGGTGCAGTTCATTTTGGCCACTCTTTCTTTTTATAATGACTTTTCCAATCCCGACTGTCCCATTCACAGAGGAAACAATAATATTTTGTGTAACCGACTTGCGTGCCGAGCAGAAGTGAAACAACTTTCAAATCGCCACAAATATTCCGCTTAAAGTCATTATATATATTTTTTTTTCTAAAAGAAGCTTCATGTTGTCGTGAACAAAAGCCACTCATCTGTATTATATTCATGACCATGCGTCTTCATAACAGAACGGACGTCATTACAAGATACAAGTCCTTCTTCCATAGAGAAGAAATTCTCAAATTCTGCATGGCAATTACGAAAAAGGGTAACTTTTGTTCCATCCTGAAGAAGATTCCAGTCTTTTAATCTGGATTCTAGAAGTTCAGCTTGCTTCTTAGACAACATTAAATCTCGGACGAGGTCGTTGAGGTCTTCTTGACTTAAGATGCGGCACAAACCAACACGAATCTGGTTGAAATGTTGGATCCAAATTCATATTGTCGCCTCCAAAAGTTTCTTCGTTTACTTCGTAATCAGTACTTTCATTGTCGCTTAGTGTTATGTTTGTGGAGGTTTAGGCACAGATAATTCCGTACTCTGAGGTACTGGTCTCAGTGCAGATGGAATATTAGGATATTTACAGTAAGTTTGGATTTAGAGGTCATACCACTTATATTTGTAAGACAAAAATAGCAATCGGTAATATGATCTGATGGTTCCCTCCAAATCATAGGAATAGCAAAAAGGCATATGTCATTTACCTTTTGCCCACGCTGTGTCATACACACGTAACACAGTAATATGGGGAGCCAAACTTTTGTCTTCATCACGTACTTTACACGTGAAATACTGTTCATAGCACTTTTTAAAGAGAAGTGTGAAAGAGCGTTTTTAATATTTAAATGTCAATTCGCGGCAAATGTAGCAAAAAGAGTTTCGGGTGGTTTGCACATATCCTTGGCATTTTTACAGGTGATCAAATGTTCACGGTTTCACTATAATAGCTTGAACCCACCACAACGCAACAGTCTTTAAAACGTTAATAACGTGAGCGTATATGTTCATTTACCGAGCTCTAGCCGACAACTGAAAGAGATGCTATCTAGGAATGGGAGATGCCGGTCTTAACACGCCAAAACTTGTTCAAACATGCTGCTCGATCAGTTTCCAGCTCTAGCCGACAACTGAAATAACGTCAAGACATGTTCTCTTATACTATATATCTATGCATGCATATTTTAGGTGGATAAGCGAATATCCTGGAATATAAAAACTAAGGGTGATGGAGAAATTCTGAAAACATAATTGATTTCAGCATGTAAATCAGGCATTTTTGTGCTTAGGACAAAAACCTTGTTAACCAGTGTTAACGAGGCCGAACAAAGAATACTTAATTTAACAATAGTGTGTGTTTGTGAACTGTATGGGTTATTACTGCCTCTCCTCGCCGTAAGGGGGCAGTAGTGTTGATTTATCCTTAACACTGAACATTTACATTTCGTGTTGTGCCAAAATGTAAAAATACGTCAATTAAGGCACCTGAGATATTATTTGAAAATGTTCCCAAGAGCTTTAGAACCAGAAAGTTGTATAAATTCAGTAATACATCCATCCCAAGATCACTTCAATGTAAATATTAATAATAATAATCTTTAATATCCAACAGGAATACTCTCAATTATAGGATAACAAAAATCCACATTTAAAGAAAATATGTGTATATATTATTGATATATAGCTAATTCTACTTGATAAGTATATCATAAGACGGTATGTCAGCATTGCGGCATATAACTGTTACCGGTGCTCTCCGGAGTACATTCGTTCTTTACATTCGTTCGGCGAATTGTAGAACAATATCCAGCAGATGTCCTCGAGACACAGAAATTCATTGTAGAGAGTAATGATTCGCAATCCACCTTATTGTGTACAATATTGATTGCAAATTTCGCACCTGTTGTAATTTCTCCTATTACCTAATGATTCCATGTAGTGCCGCGAAGCAACTCAAGCTAACTGATGCCGTTTGGGGGAAAAACACCATCAATTTTAAAAGATAGGAATTTAAAAAAAATTTCTATGGATACGGTCAAGCATTGAGCTATATGAGGCATAAAGCGGGTACCAAACAATACATGCCTATTCTAGTTTACTAAGCACGTATGCATAATGCAAGGATTTTAAAAGGTTTGGATCACGAAAATATCTGGATATGTGCAGAATGAACCACAGCTATGCGCAAGAAGCCGCGGGCACCTGCTCAACTTGATGTCTAAAAATAAATTGGGAAACGAAAACTACACCCAAGTTAACAGCAATATCTTTTCTCTCCAATTGCTCATTACCAATGTAGTAATTAGTCATCACGAAGCATTTTCCCACATTCAATTTCAGATGGTTAGCACAACACCAGTTTTTAATGATATTCAAATTCTGTTGAAGGTCAGAAGGGTCAATCGCAGGAATATCTGAAAATAAATGTTTGTCAAGAGAACAAATAGACCCCTGAGGTACACGAATTCGTCTGAATGGAAACCATTGAGGGAAACTTAACTTACTCGATTGCTTCAATATGAGCTCAAAAATGAGAGTGGAGTTGGAGAAAAACCCAGCCGCACTCTTACTCTGAATCATCATGTCAATTTGGATGAGAGTGTTTCATGGAAGATGGTATCAAATGCATGAGACATATACGTATAAATAACATCAACTTGAGCTGGGCCATCTAGGCTTTGAGTCCTCATGAATGAAGCTGTGTTGCCTGGATGAAAGAAACGATTTAAGATTGGTATAAATATAACCGTGGGATCTGTTCAAAAACTTTAGTGAAATTTGATAAGAGAGAAATTGGGCGATAATTTGTTAAAACGGACTTGTCGTCTTTTTTATGCACAGGACAAACTGCAGCACGTTCCATAGGTGTGGGAAGGTTTATGTTCGAAGGGAAATGCTAATGATGCCATGTATTTGTTCGACAGCTGAGACATAATCAGAATAACCTAGTTATCACTTACCGGAGAGAAATTAAAAGATGGTAAATCAAAATCGCACGTAAACATGTAACCGATTGTTGTTTGAATACACGAGGGAGAAGGTCCTAGCAAATGCATTAACAATCTCAAGAGGATCAGTGATATTAGTACCGTTATCGAACAATTCCCAGGTATTCCAGGCGATTTACACTTACTTCTCAAGAATTTCTAGATCAGTTTTATCGATTCTGATATTACTCTCCATCACGTGCAAGTATTCATTGTGCGCGCGAGAAATCAAAACTGTAGTGGTATTATAAATAAGGTGGGTATTTATGATAGTAAATGTAGATACTCTGAGCTGGAAAATGATAGATGGAATAACAATTTACTTATTCCCGAAATAAGTCAAGAAAAATATAGATGCATATAGGTATGTATATGATCGAATAACTTTAATAATTAATATTGAATAGTTAGAAAATCATTAATGGTGTAGTAATTAATACTTAAGGTTCTTCCTAAATGAATTGAAATTCGGGATACCTTTTATCGTTTTGTAACCAAGATATATGCTTGATATATTGCCTTCCGATGTGGAGATAGTAGAAGATAATTGTAGGTGTGTGTATGACATACATGAGAATAATTATATGTGTAAAATTTTTCTTTATCTTTATAAACAAATCAGTGTTTCATGTACATATATTCTTTTAAGCATTTCTGCAGGAATCTTCATATTTCGTATCGAATATAGTTCCGGTAGCTCCTCTTTTATATATGTTATAAAGTTTAGATGATACGTCAGTATTCCAAGCGGCTTCATTCATTTTCTGATTTGAATTTACTATGAAAAGAAAAGATTTTTTTTTCTATGTTTATAACTATTCCACCCACAATGTATGATGATGTGATTCCCTTGCAATTTCATTATTCTTTCCGTTCAAAAGTATGATCATACTGTAGTTTAATTTGATGTCATTTTACGTATGTATACTTTTTCTTATATAATATATGGATCATCTTCTCTTTTCAATAATAACCTCTCCCTAACTTACTCGACATGGAATCGCCTTTGCAAAAGTTAGCAATTATTGAGGCGTGTAATTGTGGCAAGTTATTTTTGTTGCCTCACTAAACTCTGGTTCTATTGTTTTAATAGTATATAAGCAGTCAACAGCTTAAAGTGCAGCAAAAGCTTAGATGGATAAGCGACGTTACACACTTCCAATAAGAAAGCGTTTGCTATAATGTGATTTTCATTTCAATATATGCGTAATTTAACTCTAAATTACCCCGTATTTAGAAAGCAGGTAGAAAAAACATTCTAACATTTAATAGCTGGAATATCCATGAGCAAAGGAAATTACGACTCTAGGAGTTTTGACTACATTTGAAAGGAATATTCTATTGTTTCCTTAAATATTTTGAGTAAAAAGACGATTGGAGCTCAGTAAGTTTAGACCACTATTATCCAACTTGTCTGTGAACAATCTTCCGGGATCTTATAGGCCTGACGATTTAGTTACATATGTTGTCGACCGATATGTGAATGATGATGACTACAAATGAAGCCCACTTGAAATTATGCGTACCTTAAATTCTTTACTTTTAAATTTCAGTAAGAACGTATATGTTAGTAGAGATGTGTAATTCGCGAACGACCTAGTTCAAAGACACGTATCTTTGCAAAGACTCGAATGAACTATATCAGTAAAATTATTTTCAGTAGTTCGCACTTCATCGTTCATTACTACCATTATAACAACGCATATTTTTAAAATTTATAAAAAAAATTGTTTGTTATATATCTATTACTATATATTTAACTATATTATCTGTAAAATAAATTACATATATGTACCTACATACCTATGCATAGGTACAATTTATGCAGCGCGTATTTAAATGATGTTATAATGAATATATCGTAATACATAGGAAGAACTCTTATACCTGTGTCACCATATTATAGACTAAAAGTTACTAAATAAGGTGTGTATGAAATAAAAACTAATAATCTATAAATTCCATAAGCAATATATTCAATTTACTCTTATATAAATATTGATTCTACAGAAAAATACCAAATAAATAATACCATATAATAAATAATAAACAATTCAAAAATGTCGGTCAGTCGATCGTAATCTGAAGTGAACTAATTGTAAGTGAACTGCGAACTAACTCAAAGATGCAGTTCAGTAAGATGAACTAGAACTAAAGACACGTATCTGTAAAATGAACTGAACTGCCTATCTCTAGTTTTGAGTTATACATATTCTCGTGGTCATATAGTAAGTGTTATTGACACTGTCAAATTACTTCTTATGCAACAATACTGTATATATTTTTACCTTAGAGAACCGTACAGTGTTTGAGATATATCTATTTTGCTCCATATGCAAAATCGTAAAATACATCCCATTGTAAATAATATACAGCATACATAAACAAAATGCAATAAATAAAAAATAATTGAAAAACATAAACATATTTACAAGTTATGGCAAATTACAACACTTGCGTCAAATAGGTTGCATACTCAAGTATATCAGAAACAATATTTGTTGGATTAAATAAATAATTATTGTGATAGTTTTCCCACACACAGAGAAGCTACTAAATGCAAGTGGTCCTCCCTTCTATATCTAAACAAATAAATAGTTTCTTGGATTAAATAGTTAATAATTTAAAAAAATATTTTCTTGTTTAATTTTTTTTAAATTTAAACTACCAGTTACTGCGAACAAATACAAATGTTTTGACAAAGTGTTTTTCGCCGATCGACATTAAACGCCAAACTTTAATGACAACTGACGTGCATAAACTGTCTCATTTACTGCCTAGGGATTGAAAATGTGAAAAAAAATGCCTAGGCAGTAAGAAACTTCATAAACTACGTTATGGTGACTTGAAAATAATACCAAATCTAAAACAGAACACAATTACTATTTATTATAAATGCTAATACTTACATTAGTACAATTGTTAAGAACCAATGGCTTTTGTTCCTTATTTAATGGTTTCTTTCAGTTTACTGTTAATAATTTTGCTTGTGCTTGTGGATCTTGAAACTGCAACACCTGGCTTACTATTGCTGGTTGTAAAAATCGTTTCACTTATGTTGGATTTGCTAACCACTGATTCTTCAGTGTACCCTTCGGCCACACTCGTAGACCTTGCAAAAATATAAAACAGCATTTTTAATTGAAATATATACAATACCACTCCGTAACTAAGTTTCGATTCAAAAACACAATCACAGCTCAGCAAGCTATTTGTACATCAAGAAATTTAGTGCATGCTACAAGTGCACACAAGCAAGTGTTTTATCATTGGGACACTTCGTGAGATTGCCCTCTGGCACACTGTTCGGCAAGTCAATCACAAAGAGCACAAATAGGACCAGACTGCACCGAGTGCTTCCTAGACCGTGCACCATCCACCTTGACGACCAATTCCCTATCCGACAACTACGACTTGATCCATCTGTTGATGTTACCACGCTGAAGATTCCAACTTCCTTAACAGAAATTTATGATCAACCACATCGAAGGCTTCACCCAAGTTCCACCCAAGAAATATTGTTATTTATAATTCTCCATGAGATCTGGATTTATATTTCGATTTCATAACGTTGCGCAGTGATAGAGCTTCTTCACAGTGTTTAAAACCTCTTGATAGACGTTTTTATAACTTCTATAATCGCATCAATCATGCGTATTTGTGGTATATATACATAGCTAGTTCGAATTTGGAAGATTTACTGAAGTTGTCCTTATTTTTATTTTATTTACTAATATAGGTCATTCAACAGGCCAAGGAAGCCCTATGAAAGAATGGCATCTAATTACAAGTAATGACATAAAATGTAATGTTTCAAGATAGTTACGTATTTCTACCCAATCAAGCGATGTAAGTAGTTGTAATGAAGTAATGAAGTGTTGAAGCAAGTATTGAAGCACTAACTAATAGTGTGAGATTTCGGACCTTCCAATTTTTTTGGAAATGTTTCAGGTTTTGCGCAAATAATCTCAAGTCATAACGCGAATTGCACATATTGAAGGAGCGTATGCACCTCACCCGTGGAGAATTCTGGCAGTAATTTGAATTGCCCGTATGCCCATAGATCAAATTTATGTCTTGTAAGATACTTGAGTATGTTGAAATTAATGAAATTCGCGCAGACGGGAGAATCTATTAGATTGTTTGGTACTTTGTACATAAAAAGGATGTCATTAAAAATGCGCCGATTCTCCAAGATTTCCAATATATAGAAAAGGGTATTTGATTTATATGATGTAAAATCTTTACCGCGATTGTATCTGTAATTTGGAGTTTTGATGAATTTTTTCTGAATTTTTTCTAGGGAGTCAGTGTACACTGAAAAAACGCATGTAAAGTGCCATGAAAATTATTGTGATATAATACATGACTAATATAGGAAATCTTTTATTACTATGATAACCATTAAAATTCTACCACTTTTTGTAAAAAGGTTTCTATACATTGCTGTTAATTTATAGCTGTGAAGTACAATCACAGGGCGCCGCCGGGATAGCGCAGTGGTAAGAGCGCTAGGCACCTGTACAGGATGTCGGGGTTCGAATCTCCGTTGCGGCAGCCGATTTTCCTAAAAAATCGGTTGCAGCAAGGGCGGTCGCTTTCCCTTCCGGTACCCTTCAGCGTTGAGGATAAATCAACACTGCCACCCTCTACGGCGAGGAGAGGCAGTAACAAGCCATACACTTCACACACACACACACGATCGATACACACGCACACAAACCTAATGTAGACTGATACAATAGGCCTCAAGGCCGCAGTGTTAAGCCTCTGCATTAGGATACAAACAACAACAACAATCACAAGGTAAGTAGTTTTACCGTGAACATCATATGACAACATATCACCCAACGCGCAGGTGGCTGTTGCCGGTACAGTGTTTTCATTCATTTATTAGCGGCGTTTATAGTGCGTATTACGGTATTACGACGTGTATTCATCTGATTCTAATTCTGGCAAGTAGTTTATAATATAGTTTTTATTACAGAGCAGTAGAGTTAAATATCGTATTATTTGTTTGAAAATATTTGATTGTGATTTTTGTGGTTGCTCTTTCAAATTAGTAGGAACATCATCAGAAATACCATAGCTATATTCCAGGTTATGTTTTGAAATGTGTCCGAGATGATTGTAAAATAAATTCTAATCGTACAACATCTATAAGCAGCACTTGTATCGTATGCGTACTAGTGTAAATAGTAATAAAGGGAGTGTTACGAATTATAACTACACCCATTACAACTTTAGAAATACAAATAAAGCAGTATTTTGTATGCATATACCTATACAATCATGTTAAAAATAACCAGTATTTAAGATGTCCTTTTGCAAGTGCTTGCAAATTTTGAACTCTATTTTTTAATTAATAGTATTCATTAATTGCCCCACTTTCTTGTTTGAGATAAAAAATTTAAACAGTGATTTAAGTGTTATAAGATAAATGCACCATGTATTGTAAACAATGTATTAACCTGCTTAACGCGCTTGGGCTACAACGTTATTTGTTACACTTACCCCGACAGTGGAAGTAGCATAAATTTGTTTATGGTACTAGCAATAATAGGTACAGCCAGTCTATGAAATTTAGGTTTATTGAGCCTTGACTGAGTTCTTTCTTGAACTAAGTATTAACTTTTCTATATAATCTTATTGGGTAATTTAAATTAGTTTTTAATGACATTCTTGGTATATGAATGTATCTGATTTGCTGTGAAACTTCTTAGAATTAAATTCCTGAAATTTTTTTAGCAAGGTATCCTTAAAATATATTTAAACTTTACTTCAGTTTAGTTACTTCACAGCGTCAATCTACAATATTTCAGTAATGCTACTATGAAAAGTACGTTGCTGTTTTACAACCGTGACAAATTAGTAAAATTACCTGGTAAGTTCATATTACTAAAAGTAAAGATACATATGAGTTTCGACATAAGCAAAATTACACGATAAGTTCGCATATTTGTAAACAGAAATACAGTGTAATTATACAACTGAATTATGCATTACTGTTGTAAACCTCCAGAGTACTTTTGCATCTAAGATTGTGAAAGTACTCAGTAGATACACTATGAAAATCCCAGGACAAAAATAACCAGTGATATTTAGTGCAATTCGCATACATTTTGTTTTCGCCTACCATAATAGTAATAGTAATAGTAATATAGGTTTATTCATTGTAATAAGAACATTACGTGAAACGTCAAAAAAAGAAATATATAACAAATACAAAATTATGAAACAGTTGCCACAAACTACAAATTAAAATTATATATAATGATATTCGAATTTAAAAATTCTTCAAGAGAATAGTACGTATGATTAAGTAAATATTCTTTTGCCTCAATTAACATCTTATTTGTGTGACATGTATGAAGATGACTAAATTTGTTATAAATTTTTGAACCCCAATAGTCGACATAACGCTGAGACACCAGGACCCTATGATACGGGATTCTCATGTTATTCCTATTTCGGGTTTCGTAGTCGTGGCAAGCACCGTTGGCATGGAACTTCCGTGGGTTGTCCATCACAAACTGAAGGGCGGCAAGTATATAAAGTGATGGTAGCGTGAGTATTTTTTCTTGCTGAAAATACGGTCTGCAGCTTTGTTTTACTTTCAGTTGACAGAGGGCTCGAAGAGCTTTTTTCTGAAGAACAAAAATTATTTTTGCTTGCGGCGATGTTCCCCAAAGCAGCTGCATTATGAGTTGCGACAGTTTTCATCCTCCGGATCATATATATAGAGGATGTTAGTCTCATGGCTAGTTTGTTGATATGTGCCTTCCACGTCAACTTGCCATCCAAGGTTAATCCTAAGTATTTAACGGTGCTCGAAGTTCAGCTGTCATTTATCGCCGAGAATGTATGATGCTGCGTCTTTTTCTCATTCAATTTTAAGTTATTATTGTCAAATCAGTTTCTAGCACCATCCAACACTCTTTCAGTTTTAGTCTTAAAGGCGTCACCAACCGTAGCAGTCACCAGAAAAGAAGTATCGTCGGCATAAAGGCAAGTTTTTCTTGGAGATATATTGCAAGGTAAATCGTTTATAAATATTATAGATAATAAAGGACCCAAAATTGATCTTTGTGGTACTCCTCTTGGTATGAGTGTCGTGTGGCCTCCACAATGGTCTCTATCACTTCGTAAATTCCCGTAACTGTAGATCTCTTTTGTCGATATCCATGTTGTTTGTCCGTGAAATAATTATTTTTTTCAAAGTACGCTATTAGTCTTTCAGCTATCAGTCGTTCGAACAATTTTGATATCGATGGTAATATAGCTATTTGGCGGTAATTAGTGCATTCGTTGATGTCACCACTTTTGAAGACTGGAACAACTTTTGCGACTTTTAATTGGGCCGGGAAAATGCCTTCTTGAAAACATTTGTTTACCAAGTCTAAAAGCGGCGGTGTTATCACATTTGCAATTTTGTGTAGAAATTCCGTGTTTATTCCATAGATATTTCTTGTCTGTTTCCTCTTGATGTTTTTAATAGTAGCAATAAGTTCATTCCCATTTGTTTCTTTCAAATAAAACGATTTGCTAGTGTCAATCGGTAGGTTTCGCAAATAATTGTTTACATCTTTTACATCTTTCACGGTATTGTTGTGCTGTTTTCGTATGTTTACGAAATATCTATTCAGGTTCTGTGCAGATAGAAATGTTTGCTGTTCTTTATTCTTGTTTATTTTTGTTACATCATTAATGATTGACCATATCGCTTTCTGTTTATTACTTGAATTTCGTATAAACTCTGGATTTTTTGTTTGCTTCACAGTATTTATGTAGTGTAGATAATTCCACTTATATTCTCTGTATACATTATATACCTCGTCATCCTTTCTTGATATCGCAAAAGTACACAGTGCGTTCAACATATTTTGTTTATTTTGTATTACTGGATCATTGTCTAAGTAAGATTTAGAATCGTGTTTAATCCCTTTTTTAACTATTTTTTCCGTTTCAGGAAAGAATTCATCAAAGATTCTCATGAAGATGTCATGAAAAATGTTATAAGCCTCTTGCGCGGTACCTCTGAGAAGGTTATCCCACGGCACGGCAGCGATTCGGCTGTTGAATTGGCAAAGATTGTGGTCATTAAAATCTCTGACTCTAACTACACTATATTCTATTTCAGGTGCTTTTAAGGATTCTTCCACAGCCATAACTTGTGTTGAATGATCTGAGATGTGCATTTCTATTGTTTCCACATTGATAACATCTACAGTTTTATTTGTGATTATCGATACACGTTTGGCTATTACATGTCACTCTCGATGGTTCATTAAACGTTGGATGCAAATTGAAAGACAACAACAAATCTAGCAAGTTTGCCTTTCCGTTTTGTGTCGTAAAAAAATGTTAAAGTCTCCTGCTAAAAGAATAGTTTTTCGTCTCTTTCTGTTATTTAGAATGTCTAACATTATTTGTAACTTTTCAAGAAATATATTTATATCACCTCGTGGTGATCTATAAATACTTATCACTATCGTGTTATGCTTTATTAATTCTATTGCTGATATTTCTATATCTTTTTCAACAGATAGAATGATTAGATCTTTACATTCTGTATAGTCATACTTTCCTTTAATAATATTAGTGTACCACCATGTTTATATATGTTTCGGCAAATATTAGCGGCAACATTGTAGTTAGATAATTTCAGGTTAACAATTTGAGCTTCTGGCAACCAATGCTCCGTGATACAAATGCAATCAATGTTCTTATTTTTAAGTTATTAAATTTATTTTAAGTCACCGCATCTTATACCTAACCTAAATGTTCTTATTTCCTAATATCATACGAAGGGATTCTAATTTGTGAGTATTGAGGCACTGAATATTGAGATTAGCTAGTAGGAATGTGCTACTATTGTTAGTAATTTTCTTTTCAAACGTTTTTGTTTTTTTTAAATTCAATGCCGTACCTACCATAATAAGAATTCCAGATAGTCGACGAATACTCAAGGATCGGTCTTATTGTGGTGTTGTAAATAGTAATAACTGTAGAGTGGTGACGGAAATCTTTTGTTACTCTTAACAGGAAACCCAGACAACGTCAAGCACGCCTAGTTATGGAGTCAATATGATCCGCAAACGACAATTTGGAATCCAAGATTACCCCCAGATCATTCACGGTTCTAACATTCCATCCAGGAACAAATCCATCCGGTGAAAAAGTATATGTTTACATTTGGTTATATTCAATTTAAGTTTGTTAACCCTGCAGTACCCGGAAAACCTGCACAAGTCATCGCCGATTAAAGTGTAATCATCATGGCAGACCACTGAATGGTAAAGCTTCGAATCATCCGCATATAGGCTATTTTTAAAGCAATTGCCAATAATGCCTGTAGTAAACCGCGGACGCTTTTTGTTAAGTGTTTGGGCGACGATATGTATGCATAGTATATCGAGCTAGGCATATACTAAAACCTATGCATACGTATAAAGGCTTAGGAATAAAAGCTCGACTAAATATCGCCGTGTGATTTGTCATTTCACACGAGGATAATTACTGATGACGATCATCTGTGGTCGTCACAGGCGCACAGTCACATGCAGATCTACCGGATTTATCGCGCTTCAATTGAATAAATACAATAAACAACACAGGGTGTGGTAGTTCGAACCGCAGTTTATTGTATCCCTCGACGTTGACGATACGACCCCTTATTTCATTGACCTGACGCCCTTTTGCCAACCCAGCGGACTTCTCTCCCGCTCTTGCTCTTTTTAAGGAGGCACTTTCATTTGAATTGCCAATTATTATTAGCCTCCCCGTTGCTGTTATATTCATTACGCGCCAACTCCAAGGGGTTGTAAATTCGCACTTTTCATTGATTATTGTTACTATTTTAATTTAATTAGCCGACGTAGGGGCAAATTTCACAAAATAATTTGCGTATTTACATCTGCTTTAGTATACTGCATTTATATATACCGTTCCGTTTGAATGTAATTTATGGATTCAGTTGAGATTTAACTTTAATTTTTATTATTGTTTATTTATTATTATTTATGTTATTACAAAAAGACTAGAGTAAAATCTGAAAGGAAACACTACTACTAAAACGTAAAACTAACATAACTTTTCAATTTTTCTATATATACGAGGTGTGTAAATTAAGTAATGAGACTGATATTTTTAAATATTTTTATTTGAATATAATTACAATTGAACGTTGCTTCCCTCAAAATAACTCCCTTGGGGAGCCACACAGAGTTGGAGACGGTTCTTCCATTCCTCATAGCAGTGCTGGAATGCAGATATTGGAATCGCCTTTAGCTCGTCGGTTACAGCCGTTTGAATGTTTTCGAGTGTCCTAAAATTATGTCCCTTCAGATGAATTTTCAATCCTGGGAAAAGGAAAAAGTCACAAGGACTCAAGTCAGGTGAATAAGGAGGCTGAGGAGCCACAGAAATATTTTTACTTACCAAAAAACCGTTTATGGAAATTACTGTGTGATAAGGCGCATTGTCATGATGTAGGATCCAATCGTTCTTAATGTTTGGTCTCACACGCATGACCCATTGTCGGAGTTTTTTGAGAACCTCTCAGTAAAAATGTTGCGTAACTGTCTAACCTTGAGGCATGAACTCTTTGTGCATGCTCTAGATCCCTGATTTGCTCATTCTTGCCCGGAAGTGTGCCATTCCATGCCCTGGCGTCTTGCTTCCGGGTCATACTCGAACACCCGACTCTCATCAAAAGTAATGACACGTCCCAAAATTTTTTTATTATTTTCAAACGATTCCAAAAAGTCAAGGCATCTTTCTCTCCTGATGTCCTTTTGTTCCTGCGAAAGGTTTTTTGGAATCATTTTCGAACAGATCTTTCTCATTCGCAATTCATTGGTCAAAACTTGATGAACGGTGGTGTGAGACAAATTTAACTGTTCCCCGATCATTCTGACCGACAACCGACGATCTGAACGCACAAGATAACGAATTTTCTCGACATTGCCATCGGTTCTTACAGTTGAAGGCCTACCGTTGCGTGGCTCATCTCCCATCGACTCTCTTCCTTTTGAAAATGCCTTAAACGAGCGAAAAACCTGGGCTTTTGGCAGTAGGCCTTCTGAAGTTTTCTAAAATTTCTATTGCACTTTGTTCAAGTCTGAAGCGTGATAGCACACCTTTGCTGGAAATTAATATCTTACATTTGTAGAACGCACTACGAAAACCGGGTTCACGGAAAGAACGACAACGGACAACCTAATGACTCGATCGAGTTCAAACTTGTACTAAACGCGTATTACAATGTCCACTTGTCGCTCCTCCATGTCCCGTGCTTTCCGTGTTGCCCTATCAAACGCTATGCTGTCAGTCTCATTACTTAATTTACTCATCTCGTATTGCCATGATCTTATACAGCATCTTGCGGTTATTTGAAAACTCATCATTCTCACATTAGATTCGTGTGCCAGGGACGCTGTCGCTACCATCAAATTGTTTATCATCAGGATTAATTGAATACCCGCAGGACTGTCACTTATACGATTGATATTTGAATCTAATGTTACAGATTCCATTAATATCCGAGGCTCAACCGGTAAAGACGGTCTCTGTTTTGTAGGGAGTCCAGCCAGCAACAATTAATGAGAATAAAAAATGTTACTAAATCAAAGAATACTTTATTGTTTCTATAACTTGTAAATTAACATAAACAATTGCACATCACACAACGCCAAACAACAGAACGGTTCTGAAGATGTTTCACGCACCACATCGCCGATCTTCCAGACAAAGAACGACGCGCCAGTGGAATTCACCGACCTCGAGTTGCCACCACAGAGTCTTGAGGCGTCCAGGAAGGCCGTATGCTGCTAATATAGTTTGTATATCGTTTGACAATGCAGTTACAACGCGGTGCGGTACATAATAATAGGATACCGTGGTAATGATGACAGAGATATTTGAGATGGTAACGGGAGCTACGGATTACAAAAAAATTTAAAATGTTGAAATGTCTTAAAAGTCAAAGTCAAAGTAAAGTCTGAGAGTAAAATTAAGAAAACGAATGCTAAAGAAGGGATGAGTGGAGGAAGATTTGGAAGGAGTAGAAAGAGTGGCGAGAGTGCAGGAAGGCAGAAGTGGGTGGTACACATCTTACACCAATACACGGGTTATATTATATAAGGTATTTGATAAATTTATTCATTCCTTAAATTATATGTTCGTATTATTGTTATAGTAACATTGCTAAATTATATTTTCAAACACATCTTTAGGTTTTTCGATATTATTTAGATACATTACAATGTTTGATTAAGTCATTATAATTTAATTTAGCATGTGTCAGTTAATTGTCATTCAGAAATTGTCCGGCTTGTGTCAACTGACATAAATAAAAAGAATCCAAATTTATTAAATTTATTATCATTAAATTTCTTGGAAATTAAATTTACCATTTTGAAACATTGCACATTGTGGCGTCCAACATAAATTTAATAAGTTTGGATTCTGTTTATTCATTTAAGTTAAAAAATACCTCGTACCACCTTGTTGAGTAAAAAACTCTGAATACGCATTTCGGCAAACATTAATGTTTGATAGTGGTGTTCTAAGAACAGGATTGTTCTCGGAGTGCTACGATTGAGATTATATCTTTTCCTTTGTGGTTTTCTGCTGAGGATGGCAACTTAGTTGCCGAAATGCGTATTCAAGGTTCTTTACTCAACAAAGTCGTAAGGGGTATTTTTTAACTTAAATTTATTTTAAGCCACCGTATCCTATACCTAACCTACATCTGTTTATTCATGTCAAGTAAACAATAACACACACTACGAGTTATTCTATAGTTGGTAGTAAACGTGTTAAATGGCATCAGCACATCTATAAGTTATGCAGCAGATTAGCAGCTAGTTTATAGGCTATCAGAAGAGTGAAGTACACGGCAACACACAAGGCAGCAAAACCCGTCTACTTTTCATATTTTCACTCTTTTTTATCATATGACTTACTTTTTTGGCGGACGGACGCGATTAGGGGGGTGATCATTGCCATAAAAACGAGCGATTAGTTTGAAGAATCTGCATTATAACCAAAGTAGCAGATCGAAGTTTAAACACCAAGGCATACCTACCTCTTGCTGCCTGTATATATTCTATTTGGTCATCACCAAAGCTCGGAATATATGTACAGAAAAACCGTGAAATATACATGCAAATATGCACTAAAAGTACCAAAGTAAGCAGTTAAATATGCATTTATAAACAAACACCCATGTATAGAAAAATAGATACCTATATAGGAATATAAAACACATTTTCAATGACTATTTACAATTTATTTACAAGTTTATTTACAAGACATCTTTGTGTTTGTTAAAACAATAAATAATCAAACAGTCCAATATTTTCCATCGTAAAACTATGTCTACGGTCATTTAGCATGTATTTTATAAGAAAACTTCAACTTCACACGACGGTATCCGCGCCTACTTAATAAATAAATAATAAATATCTACATCATTATCAAAAATTCCACTCAGAATTTCACTAATACTACAAAGTTTTGAAAACCTACAATTTTTTTCTAAAATTGCAAATAATTTATCTTTGATTTTGCTCGGAGTCGACTAATAAATGTTTTTTTACTTTATTTAAAATTGAAATAGATTCATTTAAAGTGAGACAGCCTCTAGGTTGGTTATTGTATCTGAAATGCAAACAAAATTACAACGTATGCATGGCAACTGATTTTTTAAGGTCGGGTTATTAAAAAGTTCTACCCATTTTTAACGGCTTCTGAGCTATCAGAATCAAACTCGCAAATCACTTCTTTAAGGTTGCTGTAATTTTCAGATATAAATGTAACAGATTTTAATCAAGTGCCCCATCTGGTTGAAACTGGTTCTGGAGGTAATTGAATACCAGGCATTTTTTCTTTGTAAAATTGAATTCGCAAAGGAGCTTTGACAATAACTTTTTTAATGCTGTTTACTAAACTGTTAACTAGCAGCTATTCTAGCTTAACGGTTTCAGCAACTCTGTTTAAGCCAAGAGCTGAACAGGTGCAGTAGATTAAATAAGGAAAAAAAATTGTGGTGTTTTTATCATGTACGGGCCAGCATCAGTGCGGTAAATAAAAATTGGCGATGCTGACAATCACAAACCGGACCATAATTGCATTATTCGTTTTTCTAGTTCTCTTACGCTAATGAAATGACCGCTCCCTGGCTCACTTTCGTGTAATCTTCCAGTAACTAAATTAGCGACGTAACTACCTGTTACGTCAGTAGTTTCGTCTACCGAAAACCATATAGGTTTACGTCAAATTTGGTTTTTAATTTTGGTCACTAATGATTGATAATTTGAGTTAACATACCTTTTTTCTCAAAGTTGACGAACTTGGAATATTGTGCTCTTTGCAATAAGTCTTCAAAAAATTCTTTGTACATTGGGAATGCCCAAATTACATTGGAAATACCCATAAAATCGCTTAAAAGAACAACTTTTATTTTGCATATGCATTTATACAAGAAAAGGCCAAAATATGCATTTATGCACTTAACATTCATTCTGCATATTTTCCGAGCTCTAATCATCACCATCCACACTTAACCAGAAATAGGGATGACATACGGCTATGTGACCATAGGTTGACTTGAATCCAAAGATCTATAGAAAGAGGAACTCTTTACAGGGGTTCTTGGAAAATTGATTCTATTTATATACATATTTTTAATCATACAAATATTTATTTGTAGTTTTTGTTCATATACGAGGGATGTCCGGTTACTAAGGTACGTTTGAGCGACACACCGCCTACGATGCTCCGACCAGGTTGAAACTTGCACGCTTTTACTTAGTGTATGTTTGATTGCTATAAACAAAGTAGTCTGTCTGTAATTCACAAATGTACCATAGTTACCGGACACCCCTCGTACTTTATTTAAACATGACGAAACACTACTGTTTTCTGTATAATAAGGGAAAGTTACGATTTTCTTATTGAAGAGCACAGTTGCCAGCTTAATGAGTGAAGAACTCTAAATAAGTATTTCGGCAGTTGTCATCCTCAATAGAACCTGCGAAGGAAAAAAATGTTAGACGTAGGACCATAGAAAATATGCCCTACAAACTAGTATCATTACGCGATCACCAGGTGTAGAGAATATCTTCCAGGGTACTACGTCTAATATTTTCTTCCTTTGTAGATTATACTGAGAATGACAACTTAGTTGCCGAAACACGTATTTAGGGTTCTTCATTCCTTAAGGTGGTAAGGGTATTTTTTGTTATCCTCGTATGCTGTTGGTTTAGACTGGGTTAACCTTACTTTCCTATTAATCGAGCAAGGTTTGAAGCTTGAGCTGGTATTGTAGCTTCTGAGCTGGCCTTATCGGATCACAATCTGTTGAGAGAACTGCGGTGTCGTCCGCAAATGTTGCCATAAGGGTGTGTTGGCCGTTCTTACATCAGCAGTGTATCGTACGTATAAAAACGGTCCCAGGATGGCACTTTGTGGTACTCCTGATCTTATTTGCTGGCAGAGGCGGTCGGTCGAAAGAGACAGTTCGCTCTATCGACTGCAGGCCTTACGACCAGTGTGACAATCTGGTGATATATAAGATCATGAAATATCAAAAGTGCCAACAACACCAAACCGAAAAAATGCCATTCATTGGTTTTGCTTGGTATGATGATTACTACAATAGATCATGGGTTTGTAATGGCCTATTTTAAGTTTAATAGAGATCCAATAAAATCTCGCTAATAGCATGTTACAGAATAAACTTAATATAGTGATTATATCTATTGTATAAAGAGACAGACCAAACTCGAATAGGGAGGTAACCCAGAGAAAAGATTCTTATAAAACATCATCTTGCGAGTTATAATAATTGTATACGTTAGAAAAACAAATCACACTATACAGGATGGTTCGGGACAAACAAATTTAGAAGAAGATGTGGTTTTTGAGGAATCGAATGAACAGATGCGATATTAAGACACAAAAAGTGTGATAAAGACATAAAGAACTGCTACGTGAAACAATTTAATTCAGTTATTCTATTATATAAAACGGATGGCAAACTAAATCAATTTTTATTATATGGAGCGCCCATCGAAACAGGTAAACAAATATGCCTACATATGCAAAAGAAATAAAGAAAAAGAAGGGTGGAATATATGAATATTTCAGCGGATGTCATGCATAAGCAGCACCGCAATCTTTCATATTGTTCAGACACTGAACTTTATTTCGTATGACATAAATAATACAAGCGGCATGAACGGTTTTAGAAGGGAATGAAACATACATGCATGTATGACGTCCTAAGAAAACGATAAACATATTTTTAACACCATCCGTGCATGTTAATGGTAAAAACGCCGATTTTATACACCTATGTATGTACTTATGCAAGACTGTACGATATATGTATGTATACCCGTATATTAGTGTGTGTATTATGTATTAATGCTGGGTTCTATATAATGGAGATATTATTAAATCACGTATTATCCTTTATGGTCGCGTCATCTTTTCTCTCTCAGCTTGCGCGTTGCCGGAGTGAAGGATGAAGTCTTTATATAGCGTCAGCCAGCAGTCCCATTATTCAATACATTAGTTCTGACAATGCCAAACTCGCTAGCCCGGACGCGGCACCGTACGTGCAGCGTGTGAATGCACAATGCTTTTTCTGTCGCCGTAATTATTGATCGCAGTTGGTGCTGTACTGTGATCTGTGTGCAAATGTTTGATAAATAATTAGCGGACGATTACTGTGGCGGCGTGCGACCCGACGTGAGGCCATACATCACACTGTGCCCAAGGGATTAGGGACTACTTCTCCCTGCGTATATGTATATGCTCGTGTAGAAGTTACGTATACATTACATACACAAGCAATTTTAAATTATTTTGAACGCGCGAAGCACTCAAAATTATTAATTTCTCATACATCCGGGTGAAATTAGAAAAGAGGTTCGCTGAAATATGTTATTTAAATATTTCAGCGAACCTGGTTGGTATAACTTATTTAAACAGGTAACAGGTAAACAGGTAACAACATTTAAAAGTTTTAAATTTAAATTAAATTTGACGGTGTTTTTTTACCAAAACCGTTACTAATTATACTTGTAATTATATTAAGAGTGTTTTTCATCAAATAATAGCATACTTACTTTCCCATTCGAGCCCAAATTTATTACTACAAGCGCCATATACTAATAATATATATTTATTCAGTATGCCAATCTAACATTGATTTG
Source organism: Osmoderma eremita (assembly GCA_031763485.1). Classification (NCBI taxonomy): domain Eukaryota; kingdom Metazoa; phylum Arthropoda; class Insecta; order Coleoptera; family Scarabaeidae; genus Osmoderma; species Osmoderma eremita. The sequence continues at coordinate 307 of JARFOC010000848.1, read as the reverse complement.
AATAGTCATATAAATACATATATATATAACGCCATTTAAAACACATTATGTATCACCAAGCAAACTCAGAAGAAATATAAAATGCCTGTACAAAAACACGGTCAACTATGTTATAACGAAAAACATGAAATCAGAGGAATTTGTTACAAATGAGGGATTAAGACAGGGAGGTGGAATGAGTCCAGTGCTCTTGACACTGTTTATGGATGGGGTTATTAAAAAATGCAGTTAACGGGTTAAATGTTTACATGTGGGGTATAAGAATTTACAGAAGATAGAAATATCTGAATGCGCCTTTGCGGACGAT
>JARFOC010000847.1:0-11428 GCA_031763485.1 Osmoderma eremita | reverse complement strand
CTGTTACGCACACTGATTCCGTGGCACTCACTCCGAAACTTCAATTTTTCATGCAGATATGGAGGCTCCCTCCTACTAACAATCCTGCGGAAAAACAACACACTGTGCATCACTGTGCCTCCTACGCCGCATACCGTGTATCAAGCGCACACACGAGTGTTGGACCATTTGTAGTAGATATGTGTATGTGTTTTCCTGCGAATTAATAGAATCTCGTATTCAGATTTACAATGACACTGCTTATTGTTTAATTGTTATGATGAATGAAAGAATTGCAAGGACTGTGGGCTAGTATCACTAATACGCAGTATCGGGAAATCCATACCGCATAAATTAATTTAATAAAATTCGGGACATATGTTTCAAGAGCACGTCGGCTCCCATTATCAACCAATTCCTTATTCCCAATTCCCTATTCGGGAATTGGTTGATAATCTTTCCCGCCTCATAATATACATATACAAGGCTCATACTCCTCATATTTCAGCAAAGTTCTCCACTAACATTCTACGATACGACTACCGCCAGAGGTGAATATAGTAGAACTTTTCGCCTAAAGGTGTCACCCTAATTTTCTAAGTATATGGCGCATGATGTGCCATCTATTGACAACTTTTACAAACAGAACACTTGGGCGAAAATAAATGCATTATATGAGCTTACTATTACTTATATATACAAGGCTATTATTATGTCGTGTAATGCTCAAATACTTATCAAGTTTTTTAAAACAATTTTAGATATGTTAAAATTAAAGTGTTGTATAGAGATACAAAGTTGACTATAGTTTAATATCGTAGCAAATACAATTTGAATTAGGAAACACATATAGTGAGCTTCACGATAAATTAAAATAACTATAATTAGTACTAATCGGATTACAAGGGTTTGCTATTGTGAGTTTACCTGTGAAGGATTAAATGTTTGCAGATAGTATTTCTCTATTAGGGGGGTATTAGGAAAATTTTAAAAGGGGCCACAAGTGCTGTTTTGAATAAGAATTAGTAAGGAAAATATTGAAGTTTTGTGGTATATATGAATTTTATTCGAAGAGTGATGATGATACAAATATACCACCATTAATTTGTTTATTAAGTGGGTAGTGCACATTTATAATCAGATTAGCAGGAATTGAAGTACTTTTTAATTTATCGTGATGATTACTGTAGAACATTAAACGAAATTCTTAATAAAAGTAAACAATACATTGCACACAATGTATTTAAAAAATAGTAATTCTGCATTTTAGGGACCTGAATCGTCGGGTATCATCGGGTACCCGTAAACCACGCCCTTTTCTACGGGGCTAGTTCAAAAAATAAACAGATCAAAACGCGCGATGACATACTCTGTTCGCAGTATCTGATACAAATAATTGTAATATAAGACGTAGAAGTGATTGATATTTGTGGATTTTGTAGAATACAAAAAATTGTAGACCTGCTATTAGCGAGATAAAATTTTATAATATTACTATTGTCATTATTAACTGTTCCTTGTCATCTCGCTAATAGCACAAGTACATTTTTTTGTATACTATAAAATCCACAAATATCAATCACTCCTACGTCTTATATTACATATATATTTGTATCAGATATCGCGAACAGAATATATGTATATCAATTCTATCACCTGTTAACATTTTGAATGTACCGTGTAGAAAGGGGTGTGGCTTGTGAGCAATTGGCGCGTGCAAATGCAGGCTTACCTAAAAAAATAATTAATTTTAATGTAAACGACATTGTAAAATCCGGCTTAAGAATATTTCACCTTAATGCGACCCTGCAGTGTTTACTTCGATACTTAAAGATTTCCATTCCGATATTTTTTATAACTTCATTATCATTACAAGTTATTTTAATTTATCGTGAAGCTCACTATACAAACATATGTAATAGGTATGTATATTTTGATGGATTAGTTTTTTTTTCAATTTAATTTCATGTGATATAATTTAATTCCTTTCTCGATTCAAAATATATGCTGCTATTCTATTTACATTATAACTGCCTAACAGGAAATACGATCACTGTCAATTGTATGGTGGCATGATTTTCTTCTACCAAGATGTCAAAATGTTACCAAAGTACCCAAACATTTATATTTGATAAAGCATCGCTGAACACTATTGTTACTGCCGGGTTGAGTCGAGCCTGACAGCCTGGCTATAGCTCTCACTCGCAACGAAACAGCTAACGTTTGACAGCGATAATGTTAAAATCATACCAACACAACTTAACATTTAGCAAATGCGTAGTAATGTCAAATCTAGTGACATTTCATCCGCGTAGGATTTCATCAATCAGAGCGTTGCCAGTTGCATAGACAAGCCAAGTTGTTAACGCACTTACTTGGCATTTGTCATTTTGACGTTCTAATTTAGTATCGATGGTTTTCGGTTTTCTTTAACCATAATCTATCTATATATCTGTCATATCATATAATATGCTGTGTAATGCGTAGCAACCATGTCATCAAGTCAAAAGTCGGTTGTTTAATTGCAAGAGTATACGTCTCGTGCTGGCGCAGAGGCGTGCGGGGACAGGAGGACAGAATTGCCGTTTTGATACAGACAAAATTTCGCAGGGCGTAGGGAATACAAAAAGACTCAGTTTAAATAAACATTGATCTGTTCATTTATTTGCACAACTCGTACGACTTTTTACAATCATTTCGGTTCTAACAACACAAGATTTGGAAGGTATAATAACCCATCGTAATAATAATATTCTTTTTATTTTTAGGTTAATTTGCATATTAAGATTTTCCAGGACAAATTACTGTACGCAAAAATTGCACGACTGACAAAAGGAATCGCGATACTAATTATGTATCATTTTTTAATCATATTATTATTAAATATCCTTTCCTTTTTACAATAATCCCATAAAAATAGTCATTCTATATGTGTGTTTGGGTGGGGGAAGTATAGAGCGTACGATTTCTGCCGTGCGTCGCATTTGTTTTATCCACATAATTCACCATTTTACAAGACAATTAAAACGGGTAATAGATAAAAACGAATTAGTTTAAAACATGTTTTGCGTACAAACTAACCAACAACACGTGCATTCGGGACTGCACTGGAACGTATTCGGCTTGTAATTAATGATTGAGGAAGTTTTGCTTTAAGAGTATGATTACTATAATTAGTTGTAATAATACTTTTTATTTTTCAATCTTCGTTTTTGAATCGATCAAATATCTTTTGATGAGGTTTCTTATTATAAATGTAAAGTCAGATATTGCGCAGACATGTTTATACAGTTTTTTTTATTAATTGACACGTATGTGAATAGCAATAGATAAAAATGATAATTGTAACGAATAAACTTTATTACAAATATGTGATTGTTTCGGCTTTTCCAATATTTGTACAGTAAAGCGTGTTTTTTTTTGCATTCTGCTAAAGTGGAGCTTATTTCTCTGTGCATCGATCAAAAAATTTCTAGCTTACTTTAAAATACTTCAAAATGAAAGCGCAATATCCTATTTTCCTTCTCCTAAATTGAAAAATATGCGGCATATAACACTATAAAAGCTCTATTTTTTTATTATTATTTTTAATTATTTAACCACCCCTTCAGTCAAAAATTTAATTTATCCTGTCTTAGCTTGAAAACGTGTGTTATGTAAGTGCAAAACTCTCCATTTGGACTGCAGAATCCAACTTCCTTATACCTATAAACTATTAAAAAAATAAAAACAAATGTGCTTTGAAAACAGTCGTTTGTCATTTCAAAAAAAAATGTATAAAAACAAAAAAGAACTATGTAGATCAATATTACGAAAATAGATTACTTTCTAGACACAAAAATATTTATGATAACTATCAACAATAATATTTTAATATACAGTTTTTTCTTATAGTTAGAGAAGTGTGTTTTTTGTCGTGTAATTATCGTATTTTAAGTAAATGAATTAAAATCGGTAACATGAATTTCTTATTTTTTTATTATTTTGGCAATAGACTTTTTTAAGTATTTTTTTTTGTACTTTGTACTTTTATTGCTAGGAATTCATTATTATTTAAATCGATATAAATAAACATACATAATTAATATAAATATATAAATAATAATAATGCCTAAATACATATTAAAATATGCAAATCTGTCTATTCCAAAAAGCATTGCACAACTGATCAAGGAGATGCTAAATGGTTATATTTAATAAGATGTACACTCAATTCAAGATACTACAAAATGCTTTTTGATTGGATTTAATATCTATGAGTTATTGTTTGCCAGGGACAAATATCATTAAAAACGACTATTGAGGAATATAAGAAAGGTACTGATATCTTAGGCGATGTTATTTTAAATTTCCCGCCAAAGAATATAAGTTAATATTTGAATTATTTGTCGATGTTAGCAGATCAATTTCTACAAAGTAACCATGAAATCAACACTTATACCCCGTTTATTTTTTAATCGAAGGAGGCCACTTCAATAGAGTGACTTGGCCAAAATGACGCTGCCACCATTTTTGTTTAACAACTGTACTCTCGAAGTTTGTAAATTATATGATTTAAGATCAGTATTTAAATAATTAGATAGTGAATAAAATCCTTTATAACTAAACATTCAGCGATTTTTCGACAGTTATAAAAAATCCTTAAGATTTTGCTGAAAGGTAAATATTTGTGGTTTAATTTCTTTGACGATCACTTAAGTCAAAAGCAGCTTGCAATGCTTTCTACTCTCAGCATTCATGACATTGTTGATTTTTTTGTTATAACCAACGTCACAATCATTTTAGGGAATTGCAGAGGCGGATTTTTGTTAAAATACCAAAGTGTTGGGTGTCTAAAATATGAAAAATTTTAATATTATAAGAAATTGTTGTTATTAGTTAAAAAGTTATTGTTTACGATAGAATGAAATGTACTATGTATTTGTTGCAATGAGACACTGCTTTTCGATTTGATGAAGTAATTTACTTGCCTTTGCATTAACAGAAGTACGTGTACATATTATCTATTATTACGTCAAAACCGCCTTTCTACGTTCACATAAAAACATGTTGCCATGTTTTTTTATGCTCTGCTGCAGCGCCATCTATAGGATAACCTTAATAACGCACCACCACCCAGAGATCAACCTTAGTAAACAAAATCGTACACAACACGGCCTCCTGTATAAATGATACACTTACGGTCTATCCGGCCCTACGCATCAATAATTCTCGTGAAATGACATACAATAGTCTAGTGTCTCCATCTTTCCATATAAAACCATTGAACGAAATTTAAACAAAACTAACCTGTATCACTGACCACATACAAAAACCACCGTAAAATGGCGCTCCCTTTGAAACAAAAAAAAATGCCCTGAACTAAAGCTGCGTAAGGTGGCTTATATTTAGGAGGCCGTGGTATACAACATTTAACTTAATAGTTGCAACAAAGATTATGTTGAATAAAATTTATGGTTTTGAAATATAAATAGCAGAGCCTTGACAGAAATGGAGAGGACCTGACGGTAGTTGACGTGACAGATGTCAAACATGAACTTTATTTTTATTGTGTTATGAAACACACATAAATTATTGCTTTATTTTCCTTAAAATGTCAATTTACTTTGTAGTTATAAAATTCTTTATTAAAATTTAAAGATGTTAACGGATATCATTTTACAATTTATCTGCAGTTGGCAGCGTGAACGTTGTATGCGCAGTTCTAGGTCCTTTCGACTATCTTTCCCTTCTCTTTGGTGAGAAAGATCTTAATGGGCGAGATCGATAAGTGTCTTGTGACACAAGTTCTTATATTATTTTCCTAATTTTCCCCTTTTCTAACTATATTACAATAAATTGAAATTTCAAAATTTAGGAACATTATGGTGGTTGGCATTACACCAGCTCGTCCGGAGTGGCAGGATATGCACTGTTCACCCTAACGTAATTAAAGAAAATGAATATTTTGAGAGACCATTTATTTTTAATAATGGTAATAATAATAATAATAAATATTTAGTGATTGGGCAGTAGACACCCATTAAAAATACTCACGAGCCGCCGCTGTATTACACTACGGCATTTGAATTTTGAAAAACAGACTAGTTCGAGGTATACTTGAGACCAAATCAGAGGAAAGTTTCCAAAACTGTGAAAAATAATGTGAAACAGATATGGGAAAATTTCGGGAAATAAACAGATCAATCATATAAAAGAAGAAAATGAATTTCTCAATTTTCTGTTGAATATTTTGTATTAACTTTTTTTATTTGCAAAATGACAAAAGGGCAAAAAATCAGGATTATCTAATGAAATGCGTGCATTCACTATCAGTTACTATAAAACTTGTAAAAACAAACAGTAGAGGTCGCTAGAGAACTGAAACAGAGCGTTTGATTATAATATTAAAAAATATTGAGCGTGCTATTATATAAACAAACGTTAACGATATAGAGGGGAACATAGAAGGAAAATTAGCAATTTTCCTTCTATGTTCCCCTCTATATCCCCTCTATATCACCGAAAATCCCCGAAGTATTCTAGTTAGGAGTTTTAGCCGCAAATATTAAAGTGTAGCCACTGTCAAATGTAAAGAAATAAGTTAAATCCTTTAAATTGGACATGAAAATGAGTAACGGAAAAGGGTATCATAGACGAATTTGAAGGCGAGATTTGAAATTCATGATATTGGTAGACGTGTGTGCAGATCAGTTGGAGAACCTGCAAGAGATCAATGGCCGCATTCAGCAGACATACCGGTAAAGAAAACCGGTTTTATTTCAGTTTTATTTCCTGTCATCTATACCAACATCAAATTGCAGAATTTCCCTGAGATAATCTTATGTATTTTAGTAAATTATTATATTTATATATACTAATGTTAACAATACAGATTGAATACATATGTGTTTTAAATTTTACTTTGTGACCATGTATTCTCCATGTATTTACCCTGAAAAAGGCGTGGCAACGCTGTGCGGTATTCCCATAAGCACTATAATGTCTTCTAAAGGGCCAATATGCCTTTCTCACAAAATTAAGACAAGGGCACGTCATCGAATTTACTAAAAGATAGAAAAAGAGCTACACTCGCCAGTGCGGAGTTTGTCTTTGTCTATGGGACAACGTCTCTATCTAACCGTGGTCCACCGTTTTCTATTCCATCTAGGGAATTTTATCTACTGTGACTGTTATCTATGTTTGTTAAACAGTTTGCTAAGCAAGGCTGATATACCTGCTCCCCACAAGCTGCGCGCGCAGTCCAGGTAAATTGAGAAAGTAATACCATCATCAATTGTATGCATATATAAACATTAATAAAAATATAAATTTACACGCACATAATGCTTACATTGTTATTAATATTTATATATGCATATAAATTGAGAAAGGTCCATTGACGATAGATTACCATTGACAATTAATAACAAAAAATTATTTACGATACTTACACGAATCTTTTGTAAAATTATGATTAATTCTTGCAAAATTAACATTTGCTTGAATTTTATTTATTATTCTTTTATAAATTTACTGAATTTCGATATGTAATTAATATCATAGAATCTTTTTTCTTTACAAAATTAATCTTATGTAAATATTTACTATCGTCACTGTATTATTATAAATTTCTTTTCCTCAACAGTCATTTTTCACAACTACAGAGACTTAAATGACAATCAAACCCCGGTGTTAGTTGTTAAAGTATGTTGGTAGACTCAAAAAGCTTACATCACGCATCAACAATTTTCGTGATTTTAAAATTACATAAAGCGGGAGTACAGTGGCTCCGGCTTTCCATATAAAAGAAATTTACAGAATTTACACCCAACTAACGTGTATTACTGGTCAACACGGCCTTCTAAATCTAAAGTCTAACCAGCCTTGCGTATTTTTAGTTCTATGCATTATATGTTTGTTTCAAAGAGAGGCGCCACTTTACGGAGTTTTTTTGTATATAACCAGTAATATAATATAGGTTAGGAGGTCGAGTTTTTCAATTTTCTATTAAAATTTTATACTGATTAATTTTAATGCAAAATGAATAAGAATTTATTATGTAGCTCATCTGAAATTATATCTGATGTAGCTATGCGTTTGCATTTGAGTTTGACTTAATTTTTTTTTTCGCTTGAAACTTCAATTGACAACTTTTAAAAATTAAATTGCACTAGTTTATATATTATTGTGTTATATTATAATAGCGTTATTACTGTAACCAATTAGAAAAATTAACTTTAGACGCATGAAATATTTAATTAAAGTATAACCTTGCCGTTAGCTATAAAGTATTATGGTGACATTAACCCTAAATATTTAAAGAATTTGTAATGTTGGTATACTTGCTCGTTATATGGGTGTTATATCTTAAGTCTCTGTAGGTGATCATTTTTACGTAATATAAAAAGATATGTCCTGAGTTAGTAGATACAATATTAACAGAATTAATAAAATAAAAAGGGTTTCATTTCTCTTCACTAAATCAACTAGGTTTCGAGTGGTAATAAGAAATGATGTAAAGCAATTATTTAAGAACAGAAGTACAAGAGTTGATTTTTGCCGTATTATTCACCGTTTCTATAGAGGATTTGATATAATTATGTTGTAATAAATTTTACAAAATGAACGGAAATAAAAGGCACTATACTTTATCTTTTTGGCATATTATTATTTCATCTTAAATGAAAATTTTATCTTTTTCCTTTCCCTTAGTATTAGATATACTTTATTTTTTTCCGAAGCGTAGTGTATATAATCTAAATCTATTTAATTTTTTTTATATTGGCTATATTTATGAGGCTGTACATAAAATACATTTTGATAACTTCTTCTCAGTAATGATGTGTGGAATTCAGATAAAGGAAACAAGTTATTTATTTCTATAGCGCTAGGTAACGAATCTTATGAATACCATCTATACGCAGTGTTGGTCAAATAAAAAGTATTTTTGCCTTTTCATTAAAATGGGTACAACAAATTATGCGAGTATATACTTAGTTAAAAAAAAAAAAACTGCCCAAGCAGCACAATTCAAATTTTCCGCAGTTATTTTTAGTAACTTCAACTTAAAGATATTAAAATACCCATTGCTGTAATACAAAATTGTAGGTAATTTCATGCTTTGATATCGAAGTTACTAAAAATAATTGCGGCAAATTTGAATTTTGCTGCTTGGGTGATTTTCACTAGATTTTTGTAGGTAATTTTCTACATCTAACATTAATATATTGTCTTTAGTTGATATTCCAATAAATCTTTGCGAATTTTTATATACAGGATTCGTCAGATGTCTATTATCATTTTTATATTGCGCTTGTTCTATTTAGTAAGCTTCCGATTTTGATTTTAACAGTTAAAGAAGAGTCCTTGTCATATTTAATAAAAGAATATTTTCTATTTTTGTGAAAGCTTGATCAATTATCCAAGTTCAACACCGTCTTCGATGGAGGTTTAATGTTCGAAACTGTCCCTCGTATTTTATAATTAAAAAGTGGATTGCAAAGTGATCTAACTACCAAATCGGTGCGTATGTAGAATTCTTTCATTTAGAGAAGCCATCATGCGCAAAAGACGAATTTTCGTACCGGGCCTCAGTGTGCTGACGTTACGCGTGTGTTATGTCAGCATAGACAGGTAAATAATTTTGTAAATATGACAACGTGCAAATAATAAAGCCCGATTTATAGGTTATGTAACGTACCCTAATGTGAGACGTAACCAAATTTAACAACATAGGTCATAGCAGTGACAACGTATTCGTTAATACATCAACGTAACATAACCTCAGCCGTAGGAAGATTACCAATTTCTATCTCTTGCGTTACGCACGATACGGTCAGCCAATAGAAATCATAGTTGCAGTTGGTGGTCGTCGATGAACAAGATACCGAATTTCACGGGAGATTTCTTTACGTCTATATTGAGGTCTCACGGTCTTTATTATTGGTTCATTGTTGCAACAGTGGTGCTTGATATCCATCAAATTTATGTATTTAGGAGAGATTTAGCAAAGCACAAAATAATTCAGGTTATCTATGCGTATGGGTGTATCTAGTGAGGTTAATGTTATAATCTTTGAATGCCGTTATTAATAAGCGAGGTGCGCGTGCGTTAAATCGGGCGGAAATTATAAATTGGTGCGAATCATGTGATCGTACCGTGTTCCGAAATCTATAAATTTAAGATATCGAGTTTATTTTGTTTGTATGACTTCCTTAAAATCACAACTTTCACGCATTAGTACCAGATAGCGTCAAATACGAGGATTATTAGCCCTCAATTTATCCTTAGCAGAATTAACTCAACTTTAACATCCAATTTATGCACGTCCGTTCCAATATTAGTACACTGTTTATTCGGTTTTAATGGTAGTAGATTGAATTACTTTACTTTCGTACTGTTTTTACGGAGTGGTATTATTTTGAATGATATTATTGTTGTTATCTTATTATTGAACAAGTAAAAAGTTTTTGATCTTTCGTTTTCTGAAGAAAATTTCAAGAACGTCGTTTGGACTGACGTGTTTGGTCAGAAGCGCAGACTTTCTGTCAGGCGCACGAGAGACAAAAGGATGTTGTGCGATTACCTCGTTCTCATAGTACAGCACGGTGGTGGTTCAGTGATGGTTTGGGGGGTGTTTCAGCAGTACTGGGACCAGAGATCTTGTAAAAATCGACGGCATTATGCGCGAAGAAAATTATATATGCATCTCGAAGGGAAAGCTGCCACATCGGGACTGCGGTTAATTGGGGAGAATTTCGTGTTTGTGCACGATAACGACTCTAAGCATACAGCACGGATATGTAAAGATTACCTCTCTTCTCAAGCAGAAGTGAAAGCTTTGCAGATCGAGGCCTCCGCAGAAGCCGGAATTACACCCCATCGAATTATTGGGGGACGAACTGGACATAGGAATACGAAGCATCTGTTCATCTTCGAAAGAACTTTTATGGCAGCTTCTCCAATCAGAATGGAATAATATTTCCAGTGAAACCCTCCAGAAATAAACTCACCGCATGCCACGCCTGGTACGGGAAACACTAAAAGCCAAAGGAGGATATTTTGATGAGCAGAAAGTATAATTTTTTATTAGAACGTTTTATTTTTATTTTTTTCCATTAGTTATTTGTTTATATTTGTGTTTCTACCAATAAACTTTTATTTTCTTTTGCATTTTTGTCGTTTTCATTTCCGGCGTAAAGCTTGCAAGGACTGTGAGGCAGCACAATAAACACACTGTTCGGATTACTCCTCCCGCACAAAGTATTAAATAATTCGCCACGTATTTCGGGAATACGTGGATTCCCACATGTGGAGATTGTGAGAAAGCCTACATTGGACAGACAAAGAGGTCGATAGAAACTAGATATAAGGAGCATATTTCACATTAGCGACATGGGAGACCTGATATGTCTGCTGTGGCAGAACATATGGTAAAAACGGGACATAATATAAATATAGATAATTT